>SJYT01056185.1:71992-102615 GCA_006410635.1 Cephalophus harveyi
GAAGGAGATCAACCCTGGGATTTCTTTGGAAGGAATGATGCTAAAGCTGAAACTCCAGTACTTTGGCCACCTCATGCGAAGAGTTGACTCATTGGAAAAGACTCTGATGCTGGGAGGGATTAGGGGCAGGAGGAGAAGGGGACGACCGAGGATGAGATGGCTGGATGGCATCACGGACTCGATGAATGTGATTCTGAGTGAACTCCGGGAGATGGTGATGAACAGGGAGGCCTGGCGTGCTATGATTCATGGGGTCGCAAAGAGTTGGACACGACTGAGCGACTGAACTGAACTGACCCAAATCTCTATTATATTCTAGTCTCCTGTACCCATACCATACTTTTATAATATACCTTTATAGTATGTTTTAATGTCTAATAAAGTATCATTAATTTCCTTTTTCAAAAGTGTTTTATTTCATGAACTTTGAAATTTTCAAGTAAAGAAACTACTGAAATTTGGGGCTTCCCAGGTGGTGCTAGTGGTAAAGAACCCACCTGCCAATGCAGAATGCATAAGAGATGTGGGTGTGAACTCTGGGTTGGGAAGATCCCTTGGAGGAGGGCATGGTAACCCACTGCAGTATTCTTGCCTGGAGAATCCCATGGACAGGGAAGCCTAGTAGGCTACAGTTCATAGGGTCGCACAGAGTCAGACACTACTGAAGTGTGTGTGTACACACACACACACACAAACACACACACTGAAATTTTAATTGGAAGTGCACTAAATGTGCAGATTAATCTGGAGATTCTATGGACATTTTTTTTGATGGCAAGCCTTCCCACCTTGAAATGTTACATTTCTGCATTTATACAAGGCTTCTTTGCAAATTTTTATTATAAGTTTCTCATAAATTTTAAAATAATTTCAAAAGGTGGAAATTATAAAACTAATGTTGGAATCAAGAAAAATAAGATATTCTGCAGATGTGGACAGGTAATATAATGAGGATGTGAAAAGAGGAATTCATACTTAATGAGCAAATATTAGGCCTCATATATGATACTAGCAGACATTTATGTAAGTCATATTATTTTATCGTCATAACAGCTTACTACATTGTTTTAACTTGCTATAAGAGAGACGACTGTTATTGTCACTTTACTGAAGAAAACACAGTCTCAGAACAGTCAATAATCTGCCCAAGTTTTCAGTACCTATTTAAGATTGAAGGTTAGGAGCCTGTGTTCATTATCTGTAGTGCCAATACAATTAAGAAAATCTAACAGCTGTCAATTTGGGGTATATTCTATTTTACCGAACAGTATCTCACTTATTCCATTATCCCTATGTCATGAATGAGGAAATCCATGCTTGGTAGCAAGTATATTAACTTGCTGAAAGTTACACTGCAAGTAGGCAGAAAAGCCAGGGTTTGAATACAGTTTTTTCTTATGCCACAGTCATAGTCTCAGCTCCTAAAATATAAGTAGATACACAGGAGAGTCAGGGTTCAAATCCAGAGCTTTCTAGCTTTCTTTCCATTACATCATGCTAAAATAGCCCAATTCTTATTTTGCTTTAGGGGATGGAGGAATCAGACTGTAAAGAATCTAGCTAGCTGCTACCAAAAGTGTAAATCTTGTAACTAGAATAAATTATGTCTAACTGAATAAAAAAAGTTCTGCATTAAGATCACCAAAACTCTCTGAGATCTATGAGAATTCACAGAGAATAAGATACCTGCTCAAAGAAAAGGAATAAGGTAAGTGTCATTTTGATTTGCAAAAGGGAAAACCCTCTGATTTGCAGAGGGTTCCCATGTCACAAGAGAAACACACTAGAACCAGGCTGCACCATGCGAGTCCGTGGGGTAGAGAAAAGTGAGGGTGTGCAAAATGAATGAGCTGACAATAGAGCACAGACGTACAAAGGACCTGCCAGTTCAAGAATGGTTAAGCCTTGGTGGTCAGAGGAAGAGGGAGGGAGGGTGGGACAGGGGAAAACAGGACAGAATCTCAGCAATAATGTCTCAAGCTCCAAAAGGCTCACCATTGCTAGAAGGTCCCAGGTTGGGGCCAAAGGTCCAAGGAAGGAATGTCAGGAGAAGCAGGTAGATGGTTGAGTCCCTTCTCCGAGGTGGTGTTGGGCAAACTTAGGGAAGGAAAAGGAACGGGAGGCCAATTGTACAGGTTACCAACATGAATGAACAGGGTAATATGGAAGATGGAAGCTGACAGAACGACAGCTCATCTCTAACATGATGCAATGGTTTGAGTCACATGACTACATTCAAATATCACTCAGTGGTGACGTTTGATCAGGGATCAAACCCGGGCCCTCAGCAATGAGAGCTCAGGAGTCCTAACCACTGGACCGCCAGAGAATTCCAGCTTTCCTTTTTATGATAAAGTTCCAGGGTCCACAGAGGAGGGGAATCCTGTAAACATGAAGTCCTGGCTTTTACCATTGCATCGGACGAAATCTCTCTCTGACTCTCTTTATAAATAAAAATTTGGACTCAGAGGATGAAATTCTACAGTTGATTTCTAACTGACTCAAAGACTGCTGATTAATGAATCTGTGCTAAAATAAAGGGAAGTTGCTAAAGGCACGCCACAGGCTTCTATCCTCCATCCTGCCTAGTTTAACAATTTTAATCAGTGGCTTTAATGAAGCCAATAGCTAGCATATTTAGAAAGTCACAAATGTGATACAGATGGAAGGCAGAGTGAAAAAGGTTGATGACAGAATCAAGACCCAGAAAGACTTCAGAAGGCTGGGGAGATAAGATATTCCATAGGAATATATGTCAGATCCTGTATCAAGATAAAAAAGCTAACTGCAAAATGAACAAGAACAAGGGAAAATGAAAATGGGTTTATGACAAAATGCATGAAACTAAATTGGAAGTCAGTCAATTAAGGCTGCGGTGGGAGCGGCAGGGAGAATGATAGGGAAAAGGGATAGTTAGGGAGTTTGGACACTGCTATATTTTAAATGGATAACCAACAAGGACCTATTGTATAACACATGGAACTCTCTGCTCAATGCTATGTGGCTGCAGATGGGAGTTTGGGGAGAATGGATACATGTATAGGTATGACTGAGTCCCTTCACTGTCCACCTGAACTATCACAACATTGTTAACTGGCTATATCCCAATATAAAAAAAGTTAAAAAAAAAAGTCAGTTAAGACCATAAGCTTATTAACCTAAATTAACAGTGTCATAGAACAGCAAGAAGAGCTAATGAGAGGACTCCTTTAAGAACCCCAGCATCCAGACAAGGAATGCAGACCCCGACTCTAAGTTCCGTTGGACTGACCAAGCTCAGAGCTCGTTGTTCAGATATAGATGTCATCCTTAAAGACAAATGGACACATGTCGAAGACTTCAAAAACTGACAAATGAGACAGATACTAAGGACTCAGTCTAGAGCAGAGAATGCACACTGACAGCTGGAAGGCTAGATCCATGAGGCAGATGGCTTTAATTCACTCTGAATAGGATTTTAAAACTATCAGAAAATTTCACCAAAAAAACAAATTTGGGAGAAAAAAATTTCTCTTGGAAAAAAACATTATTTAGCAAGAACTGATGAAAGAGGTATAGTCAAAGCTCCCTTCAGTAGCAGCTGGTCTGCCTCCTATTGTCTGAATCTAGCCCCCCGGACTATGTTAAATGAGCCTACAAGCATCTGAGTTGTAACTGCTGCTTTAGAGAAAAAGTGGTGAGAGGTAAATACAAAAGCTGTGTTCTAGGACCTTAAAGGTTATGCCTGGGCTAGTGATACACTAAGGGACTCTACTGAAGAAATAAGGCCAAAGGCCTATGAGGTATAGGGAGAGTCAAAATAAAAAACAACTTTCTAACAAAAAGGGAAGAACCTGCCTAAGGATGTGGCCCTTCCTCACTGAAAAAGAGCAGGCAGAGGTTACCCCTCATCAGGGTCTCAAAGGAAACTGATTCAATGGGTAAAGAACTAGAAGAGACAAACCAAAATGTCCCTTCCAAGTCTGGGTTTCTCTGATGTTTTAATTTTAGGAGCTTTATTATCGTCAGTATCAGCGACCACGGAGAGCACACTGACTGGGCCCTGCGTGTTTTCCATGTAAGAAAAGCACTGCCTTTCATAGTAAGACTGCAGGATTTACTGTTTCCATGTCAACTAAACACAGTGTCTACTGCTGAATAATTATCTGATCCTCTTGGGCACTTTAATTCACCATAAATGTAAGAGAACCTTATTATTTTGTCAGTGTTGAGAGATGAGGGCTACTCCTGCCTTGAAGTCATTCCAGGTTATAATGAGGGAATCACAAGGAGGCATCATGGTGTAAGAGACAGAAACCTGAACAGGACATGTGTGTGGGAAATCTGGTTAACTTTTTTAGATCTCAAATTTATTCATCTACAAAATGGGCATAAAACTTAGCCATATCTGCTTTAGATTATTGTATCAGTTCAGTTCAGTCACTCAGTCGTGTCCAATTCTTTGCGACCCCATGAATCGCAGCACATCAAATTAAATAATGCATATAAAGGTGCTCTGACAACTATACAGTGCTGTAGAAATGCAAGGACTTTCCAATACAAACACAGATCTGTTGTGTTTTGGTTTTTGTTCTGCCTGAAATGCATTTTACCTCTTTGGGATAAGGATCTGGACCAATCTACCTACTGCCCAGTGAACCATCAATCTACTTAGTTATCTACCTCTCTAAATATCAAATGCTGGGAAAGACTGAAGGCAGGAAGAGAAGGGGGCGACAGAGGACAAAATGGTTGGATGGCATCACCAACGTAATGGACATGAGTTTGAGCGGGCTCTGGGAGATGATGAAGGACAGGGAAGCCTGGCATGCTACAGTCCATGGGGTGACAGAGTCGGACACAACTGAACAGCAACAAATATCAAATCTCACTTTTCCAAAACTTCTCAGCCTCATATGTCCAGAATTCTAAAGGTGTTAATTTAAGAAAGGGGAATGAGGTCATCACTTGAGTCATCAACCTTTATCCAGTAAGACACAGAAGATCAATTTCCTGCCAAAGCAATGTTTTATATTTGAAGTTCTGCATATTGACTCACTGCTGCTACTAAGTCACTTCAGTTGTGTCTGACTCTGTGCAACCCCATAGATGGCAGCCCACCAGGCTCCCCCATCCCTGGGATTCTCCAGGCAAGAACATTGGAGTGGGTTGCCATTTCCTTCTCCAATGCAGGAAAGTGAAAAGTGAAAGTGAAGTTGCTCAGTTGTGTCTGACTCTTCATGACCCCATGGACTGCAGCCTACCAGGCTCCTCTGCCCATGGGATTTTCCAGGCAAGAGTACTGGAGTGGGTTGCCATAACTTTCTCCGATATTGACTCACGAGGAGATACTTATTTTTTTCTACATAAGGCATCTCATTAATCACTTAGAAAGAAGCTACAATAATCCATACACCAGTTGGCTCAAGTATCCATTTTTACAGATGACTGTCAACATGAGCACCATGAACGTACTTCAGGTCTGGAGTAAACAGACATATGATCCATAATTATAAAATGTAAAATGACATTCAAGAAAAATATGTAGGAAGTTCCAAACAGATAGGTGAGACTTAATCTCTTCAAGGGAATCTTAAGTGTTAACCTGTGCTACTTCCTAGCTATGAAAGCTTACTAGTACCCTGACTTTGATTACTTATTAAAGCTTACTTATGCTCTAGACCATGCCTACTCAGTTTTAACAGATGCATGAAATAGTTTAAAATCCTTATGCAAACAGAAGTTTTCAAATTATATAGAGAGTCACAAACTAGAGTTATATAAGTGAAATTCCTTTATAATTACATTTTAAGAAAGAAAATTGCAGGGATTTAGGCATTAGCATTCCTTGTTGTTTAAAATGTAATTTCCAGTACAATAAATTAAAGAGGTACCTATTACTTTTAATGGGCAATAATAAATTTATGTATATATATTTGTTTATGGGGTGATATAACTGTCACTGTAAGATTTTTTAACAAACATCTACAGCAAATGAGATAAAGTGTTATCAACTGAAAAACAAATACATACAATAACAAGAATATACTTACCTGTAATACAAATTTCTGATCTATGTATTTTTTGGCAATGCTGGGTTGGAATTCTTGGCTTTCCAAAAACCGTATGAAAAACTCATATACAAGCTGCAAGAAATGGATTATTGTTAATTTCAAGCTATAATTCACTGAGAACAGTATTAAAAACCATAAAAAGCTCTAATACTAAAACTGACGAGGGGTTTAGTGTGTTTTAATATCAATCAACTAGCAGTGCTAGCCTTTCTTGCAGCTCACAGTTGCTGTTATGATTTTTAGCTTTTTAAATTTATAATCTGAAAACACAGCCTAAGAAAGCAAATAAAAACCTCCCCAAATCTCATCATTCAGAGTTAACCACTGTTAACATTTTAATGTATAAAACTACCGATTTTTTTCTATACCTCTGCAACATATCAATGTACTATAAATATATGTATGTATGTATATACATACACACACACACATGTATATAAAATATAGTTTTCAAACTATTTTTACCATCTAAACAATATATTGTGGTCAATTTGTGCCAACAATATCTACGCCACCATTCTTAGTAGCCAGAACATAGTCCACTATAGATAATTTCCAACTCTTTGCGACCCCGTGGACTGTAGCCTACCAGGCTTCTCCATCCATGGGATTCTCCAGGCAAGAATACTGGAGTGGGTTACCGTTTCCTTCTCCAGGGGATCTTCCTGACCCAGGGACTGAACCCAGGTCTCCCGCATTGGAGGCAGATGCTTTAACCTCTGAGCCACCAGGGAAGATCCCACTATAGATAATTTATAATAAATAATTCCATTATTCATAATTACTTTAACCAATACCCTCTGCTTAGACATGTAAATAGTTCTTAAATTACTACTGTATTAAATTACACCACAATGTACCTTATATAACATACATCAGTGTGCACTTGTTCAATTATTTCATGAGAAAATATTTCTAAAGGGGAATTGTTATATCAAAAGATATCCAAACATGTCAGGATTATCAACATTCATTACTAATTTCCTTTCAGAAACTTTATGGAAATTTACGCTCCTCTAGCAACAACAACAAAAATATATAAGAGCATGTCAGGATGTTCTCATCTGCAAAGAGTAAGAATATTCTCATGCACAGAGTCAACCTCAAATAACTTCTGATAAACGGTGGGGGATCACTGTTTACACGCTTTACAAAATAAACCTATGTTTAAGTATACATTAAATCCTGGTGTATATGTGCTACATATACCACAGTATGTTAAAACCAGAACTGGTAGCACATATACCACAGTATGTTAAAACCAGAACTTTCAAGAGACAGATACTGGGTTGAAAACCTAGCTCTACTCCTTACTGTGTAACCCTAGTCTGCTGTTTCAACTGTACAATGCAAATGATAATCCCTAAGATTAAATGTCATAATATATACATAAAGCCCCTGCACAGTGGCTAACACATACTACTACTGTCATTACTGCTAAAAACAGGATTCTCAAACTTTTTAGTCTCACCCCTTTATGATGAAAAATTACTGAAGACTCTAAAACGCTTTTGTTTACATGAGATATAGAAGTAGAAATAAATACAAAAATTTTAATATCTTTTTATTTATTTTATAAATGTATTATAATTATAAAATTATATTTATTTTAATATATTTATTATTCAGAATAAAACACATCACATGTTAACATAACTAATATATTTTTGTGAAAAACTTTACTTTTCAAAAAAGTTACTATGGAAAGGAATATTGCTTTTTGTTTTTATAATAGCCTTTCTTGCAGCTCACAGTTGCTGTTATGATTTTTAGCTTTTTAAATTTATAATCTGAAAACACAGCCTAAGAAAGCAAATAAAAACCTCCCCAAATCTCATCATTCAGAGTTAACCACTGTTAACATTTTAATGTATAAAACTACCGATTTTTTTCTATACCTCTGCAACATATCAATGTACTATAAATATATGTATGTATGTATATACATACACACACACACATGTATATAAAATATAGTTTTCAAACTATTTTTACCATCTAAACAATATATTGTGGTCAATTTGTGCCAACAATATCTACGCCACCATTCTTAGTAGCCAGAACATAGTCCACTATAGATAATTTCCGACTCTTTGCGACCCCGTGGACTGTAGCCTACCAGGCTTCTCCATCCATGGGATTCTCCAGGCAAGAATACTGGAGTGGGTTACCGTTTCCTTCTCCAGGGGATCTTCCTGACCCAGGGACTGAACCCAGGTCTCCCGCATTGGAGGCAGATGCTTTAACCTCTGAGCCACCAGGGAAGATCCCACTATAGATAATTTATAATAAATAATTCCATTATTCATAATTACTTTAACCAATACCCTCTGCTTAGACATGTAAATAGTTCTTAAATTACTACTGTATTAAATTACACCACAATGTACCTTATATAACATACATCAGTGTGCACTTGTTCAATTATTTCATGAGAAAATATTTCTAAAGGGGAATTGTTATATCAAAAGATATCCAAACATGTCAGGATTATCAACATTCATTACTAATTTCCTTTCAGAAAGTTTATGGAAATTTACGCTCCTCTAGCAACAACAACAAAAATATATAAGAGCATGTCAGGATGTTCTCATCTGCAAAGAGTAAGAATATTCTCATGCACAGAGTCAACCTCAAATAACTTCTGATAAACGGTGGGGGATCACTGTTTACACGCTTTACAAAATAAACCTATGTTTAAGTATACATTAAATCCTGGTGTATATGTGCTACATATACCACAGTATGTTAAAACCAGAACTGGTAGCACATATACCACAGTATGTTAAAACCAGAACTTTCAAGAGACAGATACTGGGTTGAAAACCTAGCTCTACTCCTTACTGTGTAACCCTAGTCTGCTGTTTCAACTGTACAATGCAAATGATAATCCCTAAGATTAAATGTCATAATATATACATAAAGCCCCTGCACAGTGGCTAACACATACTACTACTGTCATTACTGCTAAAAACAGGATTCTCAAACTTTTTAGTCTCACCCCTTTATGATGAAAAATTACTGAAGACTCTAAAACGCTTTTGTTTACATGAGATATAGAAGTAGAAATAAATACAAAAATTTTAATATCTTTTTATTTATTTTATAAATGTATTATAATTATAAAATTATATTTATTTTAATATATTTATTATTCAGAATAAAACACATCACATGTTAACATAACTAATATATTTTTGTGAAAAACTTTACTTTTCAAAAAAGTTACTATGGAAAGGAATATTGCTTTTTGTTTTTATAAATCTCTTTAATGGCATATTAGAAGACAGATTCTTATCTGCCTCTATCTTCAAGCTGTTAGAATATGTTGCTTTAAAGTATATCAAGAAAATCGAGCTATACACAAACCTACTGCTGTGAAAAAGAGAGAGTACTTTCACAGTTTTTTGTTTTACATAATTGTGGATACTCTTTGATACTACACCAGAACGACAGTCATTTCTTAAAGCTGCATTTAAGAATCTGAAACCATATCAACGAATTTTTCACACTGCTACACTAAATTCCAGTCATCTATCTTGCACTTTGGATGATATTTACCCATGCATGGTTACTTAACATCATTCATTGGTCAACTGGAAAACATTAGTTCACTGAGCTACTGCAAATGTTGACACATTTTATTACACAGTATCAATAAAAGTCCCTATTATCTCCATTAATATCTCCAAGGAATGAACATTCCTCAATATCGCCAATTTTTTTTAAAGTCTTTAAGCTTTGGGGAGCTATAAAGCTCAAGGTGACAAACTTCCAAAGGACAGACACAAGTTTTCCAAAATTCTAATTCTAAATTTTGCTTGAATGCTCTAATTTTATCAGTGGGAAAACAACTGTCTTCTTTCTTTGTTTCACAGAAAACCTTTACTAAATACCCAAGTCAGAACAACCACAGTTTGTCAGGTATTCTTTCAGGTAAAAATGATACTTTATGAATAGTTACTTTAACTTGCAGCTCAGATAATCACACAAATGCTTGATTCAGCAGGCTTTAAGCATACTTTCCATTTCACCATGAAGAATGTTATTTTTAATGTGTACTCAAAGGTCCAGATTTAATAAAATTAATAATTTTTGCTGCTCTTCAAGGACATTCTTAATTGAAATTGGATTTTTTTAAATTCTAAGTGCATGGCAGTAGAGAAGGCAACTACTAAGTCAGTTTGACATTTGATTTGTGCTAGTAAGGAAACCACCATAGCTTTTACAAATATTAGGGCAAATGCCAACACAGTAAAAAGAGAGAATAAAGCAGTATTATTATAATTTTGACTTTGCAGGCCACTGAAAATCTGATCTCAGGATCCCCCCAATGGTCTGCAGATACCACTAAACTAAATGTGTCACAAAGGGATCTTGTGACTTTAGACTCTAACGTAACACATCAGCATTTTACATTTTACATTTACATTAGCATTTTAATTTTCTATAAAATTCTGTTTTGCTCCCTGAAAGTCTAGATTCAGAAAAACTTCTTCCCTGTAATCTGAACACTACCAAGTTGTACTTCTAGTCATACTAATGCCCGAGTTCAAACATGCCCTAGAAGAATTGTTCTTTTCTTCAATATACTAATCTTTCAACTTACAGTTTTACCAAGAGTTTTATATCAGCATTATTCAAATAACTCATGAAAGAGGGTTTCATCTCTCTTTTGACTTCCACAAAATGGAGAGATTTCCATCTTCCAGGCCTGACCTGTGGGCTGGCAGGGCTTTCTGGTGGGATTGGCAAAGCGTCCTCTCCCTTCCTGAAAGCAGCTATGGTTTAAAAAAGTTTGGTGGAAATACCTCAGACACATTTATTAATAAGCATAAATGCTCTCTCTTTTTTTTTTTTTTTACCAATTTTACCTCAGAATCAAAAATCTTCCTTGAGTTTCTAAAGGAAAAGACTAGGGACTGGGGAGAATAAATTACTTTTCAAGGTCACATAAGTGAATTCTCCAAGGAATGTAAGTAAGAAGACTTAAGTATTCCAGATTTTCAGTCTCAAGTGTAAAACATTACAAATAACCCCTTAACTGCAAATGGAAGTCCTACAAAATCATATCCTACTAGAAATACAGACCAAATTTCAAAAAATATGCAAAGAATAACCATGGTAACCATGAGATGCCAGTTTAAAAGATACCAATTGTTATTGGTATCTTTTAAAAGATACTGTTGAAAACGTCAAACAAAACACATAGGGTAGATTTAACATTTTTTCTTATTTTTAAATATCCTCAAAGATTCATAATCTGTTATGAGTAATACTGTATGAGCCAAAATTAAAATCCAAGTGTCCTGGAGCAGACAATTAGTGAAAGCAATGAACACAGCCAACCACCCAACAACCACAGTGTGATTTTACTGGTGGTGCAGAGGTTAAAGCGTCTGCCTGCAATGTGGGAGACCTGGGTTCGATCCCTGGGTTGGGAAGATCCCCTGGAGAAGGAAATGGCAACCCACTCCAGTATTCTTGCCTGGAGAATCCCATGGACGGAGAAGCTTGGTGGGCTACAGTCCATGAGTCGGACACGACTGAGCGACTTCACTTTCACTTTCTACTATTGTCAGAGATTTGGTAATCAACACTGTGTTTCCTGTGTTTTGCTTCCCTGGTGGCTCCGACAGTAAAGCATCTGCCTGCAATGTGTGAGACCTGGGTTCGATCCCTGGGTCGGCAAGATCATCTGGAGAAGGAAATGGCAACCCACTCCAGTACTCTTGCCTGTAAAATTCCATGGATGGAGGTGCCTGGTAGGCTACAGTCCAAGGGATCGCAAAGAGTTGGACACAACTGAGCAACTGTTTCCTTGTAAAATGTGATCCAGAAGCAGCAGCACACTGCAAATGCTGGAGTTACAAAAAAGTGAAAAGGCTGAAGAACATGCAGTTTGGGTTAGGAAAAATCAGTTGTCTGATCAATCATAAAGTAAGATGTTGAATAGTAGTGATGGATCACTGCAACAAGAGAGACTCATCAGGGACAGAAAGGGAGATTTCTGAAATATCCATCTAGGGTCTTTCGGTGTGACTGATTCATGGAGTCAGAATGCACAAAGAAAACAGAATTCATGAGACAAGTCAGGAACCAGTACAAAGGCATCCAGAAAGCCAAAGAGAGAGAAGGCAAGAGTGCCTCCTGACTTGACCTTTGCTATGAATGAAGGTTGCTTTGTGAATTTTAAGAGGTTTCTTTTTCTTTTTTAAATTTTATTGGGGTATAACTTATTTACCATGTTGTGTTAGTTGGAGGTGTATAGCAAGATGATACAGATGTTACATATGTAACATATATATGTTACATATACAGATATGCATATACATATATTCACTCTTTTTTAGAATCTTTTCTCATGTAGGTTTCTTTTGTGTGTTTGTGTGTGTTCAGTTCTGACTCTCTGCGGTCCTTTGGATTATAGCCCATCAGGCTCCTCTGTCCCTGGGATTTCCCAGGCAAGAATACTGGAGTAGGCTGCCATTTCCTTCTCCAGGGGATCTTCCTAATCCAGGGATTGAACCCAAGTCTCCAGCATTAGCAGCCAGATTCTTTACGACTGAGCCTTCGGGGAACCTGATCCAGTCTAAGTCATGTTTTCCCCTGAGCTAAAGAGGGGCAGAGAGGACTACAGGCTGAAACACGTGTCAACAGAGATGAAACCAGACTGTTCTGGAACACAGTTTGCTACTTTAGCTCTCCAAGGACACAGATCTCAGCATCAGTCTTCACTGTTGCTTTGGTTTTAAGAGTTTCAGATGAACTAGTGGTTAATGTTTCTGTACAAATGACACGGTGTAAGCTTGACATTTGTGGTGGTGGAATTCAGCTTAATAGCTTTAGAAATTAATTTAGTCCCATGTTTTATAGAGTCATTAAGCTTAGGAAGGATTAACTGAAATACTGAGTTAAACTTTATCATACTTTGGGGGAAATTTATATCTATGGCGATCATAATTTACAGTATACAAAAGCTCTTGCAAATGGTAAAAATGGTCTACTGTCTCTTCTTCAGAATGTAGACTAGACAAAAGTTGAAGCTCTGAAGGCATTTCCCTCCTTGTCTTTTCTACTATATGATGAGGGACTTTTCTGAGAAAACTATCTCTTTTTGTTTAATTTGTTTTTTAAATTTCTTTCAGACGATATTGCACCTCTGTGACCTGATGCCAAGCATAAAGAATAAGACATGACAAAACATTCATCCATCCAAAAGAGTTACTGCTTTTTTTTTTGGTCACAATTTGGGATCCACCATGAAAAGCACAAATAGTCTCCCAAATTTCTTAGACTGCAGAAAGTATGTCTGGCATCTTAAGAAAAAAAAAAAAAATCAAGCATCTAAGATAGTAAATCAACTATAGGGTTTTAACTAATTTACTCCACTTGGCAATCAGAGCAGGAATATATATGTATGACATGCCTAGCTGAGAGATGAGAAAACACAGCCCTGAAAGCTCTCCATATAACTAGGCGAAAGAGCATTACATATATATCTGCAGCAACCTTGAACTGCCAAAGCAGGACAGGGAAAGTTGCAAGTGTATGTCAAAAATTCTGAAGCAGGGAAAAAAATAAACCCTTAGAATATCTCTAGGCCTTCTCTTCCTGCTACAGTTTTCTGCCCTTCAGAAAGTCAACTAGTAACCATAAGCACACTGCTACAAAGATGCAGCGGCTTCTGCCTCGGGTGAAAATGTACAAGGTCGTATTTCTTCTCCATCATTCCCTTCCTCCTTACCAGCTGTTACCCAGCCTTGGAGAACAACCTAACTGAATGGAAAAACTGGCCTTAAGGTTCACTGTACTCACATTTCCTCGTTCTATTCATTTGAGAAAGTCTGGTCTTGAAAGAAGGCAGCCAGGGAAGGAGGATGGTGAAGGGCTGGTGTGGAGAACTCAACACAGTACAAAAGGGCTTAAGGCTGGCAAAGAAGATGCAGGGATGGTCCTCATCTGTCCTGGCACATGAGGGCAATTGGAAAACATGGCCTTCTCAGTGCAACAGAGCAAAACTGGCCTTCACACAAGCTTTTTCTCAGCTATTGCTCCTCCTTACAACACCGTGAAACAGCTACCGCAATCTGTTTTTGTCCTTCCAGGCTAAAGAAACGCATTCGTGTTTATCATGAAGACAGGCAAAGTCCCCAGGGTACCTAACTGCTGAATATGAGGTATGTACTCTGTGACCTAATCACATCTAACTAATATTAACGTGAAATAGTTCTGTTTTTGTTTGAGGCTCCAGCGGGAAGATCACAAACACTAATAAAAACTGCTGGCCGAGTGTGCAACCCGGGAGGGGCCACCCCAAAGCATTATAATACTTATTACTTAATTCTTTTGGCATCCAATTATCAAAAGTAAGGAACATAAAAAGCATTCTCCAGCTTTCCAGTAATGTACTCTTAATCTGATTTCTTGGTGAATAAAGGCTGTCAAGGAATTCCCATGCTAATGAGCTCATGGATTAATGGATCTTTCTTTTAGAACAAATGTTAGCTCAAAGTACCTGTAAGTGTGGCCACGATGCCTCAAGGGTAGGTTCATCTTCTTCTGGATCAAATTCATTGCTGTCACTAGGAGGAAGAGTTCTGAATATATTGCAAGATACCTAAAAATAAACAAGTAGCAGAGTTAGCTGGAATGGAATCACCTCCTTGGCAGCCTTACACAAGGCCTTCGTGGCCAGCCAAAAGGAACCCAGATGACAAGAACACCACCAAACTGGAAGGAGACCCAGCTTTGAGGCCAGGACCAGCTCCAAGAAAAGCTGGGAAATAGAGCAGTACCTTCCACCCTCTTGAACAGTATTCCTAGCGCTTACAATGCCATCTCCACCCCAGGCCCCTGTGATTTTATGCCTTCCATCAAAGCTTGTGCTTCATTTACTTACCAGTCAAGCAAGCTTCTCATTAATCAATTTACACTAAAATACAAATAACTGCTAATGGGCTTCACGTATTTCCCTTCTCAGGCTTATTCATAATTTGCGGGTTTACAGTCACACTAATGGTAAATTTCAGGCATTTACGGAAAGCAAATCGGAAAAAATGTTTCAGAACCTAGAGTCCTTACAATTATATCTAATCTGCTCTCAGCTGGTTTGTAAAATAGTAACAATGACCAGGGTAAGCTATCTGTGATACAAACTTCTATAAATCAGGTACTCCTTTACCATAGGAAATTTCCAAATTAAATCCTGGAAGCTCAAAGAATGGCCATGAGTTGACAACTGTTGAAAGTGGGCCATGAAGAGACAGGAGTTCATTATACTATTCTACTATTTCTGCACATAATCCAAGATTTCTATGGTAAAATGTTTATTTTCTTAAATGCTGCTGCTACTATTTTGCAGTGACCTTCCCAGGGTTCCTTCCAATTTCTATTCCATTTCTTGTTCTATTACTTATCTATCCTCTCCTAATGACTGAAATGCATCCTCATATTTAAAAATTAAAACAGGGGTGGGGAGGGAATTCACTGGTGGTCCAACTGTTTGGCCTCTGAGTTTTCACTACAGAGCGCAAGGGTACAATAGTTGTTTGGGGAACTAAGATCTTGGAGCCTTAGGGCCAACAAACAAACAGAAAAGAAACACAGCAGGGATGGGTAGATATTGTACCAGAAGCCTTTGCTGAACTTTCTATATAATATAGAAAATACTAGACTATAATATGTTGTTCCGAAAGAGGGAAAAAGAAAGGCTCACATAATCTGAATGTGTTTACTCGTTCAACAAATAATTGTTAAGTGCTCATTACGAACACACACTGTTCTGGGCACTGGGACAATAGAAGTGAATGAAGTAGATAAAAATCTGTGCCCTCCAGGAGTTTATATTCTAAAGTCACAATTATCCCTATTTTCTAGATATGGTTACTGAACTCAGATGTGTAAGCTACAGAAAGACTTGATTTTACTCAAGTGCAATGGGAGGCCATTAGTGGATCTTAAACAGAAAAAGGATACAGTTCAATTTTTACTTTTAAAACAATCCCTCTGGCAGCTATGTATAGCACAGATAGGAAGGGGACAAGTTAGAAGCCTAGGAAAGAGGTAAGACATGATGATGGCTAGCAGAGAAGACAGAAATAGACTGATTCAAATAGATTCCGGAGGTAGCATTTGCTGCTGGCTTGGAAGTATGGGGTAAACGAAAGGAAAGACTAGAGAATGAGTCATAGATGTAAGGTCATTTACCCAAGATGAAAATGACTGGGAAAGGGAAACATTTCCTTTGTTTGCTGGCTTTAGTGGGGACATCCAGAGATCGAGTTAGAAATATGTTAAAAGAGCAATATCCAGGAGCCAACCAGACACATGAACCTGTAACCTCAGAGGCAGACAGGTCAGGACTGGAGATCTATACAGACTCATCAGCAGGTAAAGATATTTGAAACCATGGGATTAAGGGATCTTCTTGAAAGAAATAAATAGAAAGAAGGGAAAGGACCCTCAGATATCCAACATTTAGAAACCAAACATGGGTGTGGGGCAGACAAGAAAGACAAATGGAAAGGAGCAGGAAGTAGGAGAAAAAAAAAAGATTTGAGTTTGAGGATCTTAAGAGCTAGGAGAAAAGAGTGTCTTAAGGAAAAAAAGATGACCAAACAGCAAACGCTGCTTGAGGAGGACCAAGATCCTCCTCCAGAGCAGAATCCACTGGATTCAGAAGCCCTATAAAGTGCGTACTATCATTACCCTCAATTTGCCATTGAGGAAACAGAAGCACAGGTGTTGAGAGCTGAGGTTATCGTTAGTAACCAGCAGTTATGACTGAACCCAAGCTGTCAGGCTCCACCCCAGTGTTCTAAAAAAGTGGATAGACCAATTTTTTTGCTCTTCTTTAGCTTAAATGACTGAAAAATAAAATTATCATTCTAGAATATTTTTGCAGTGACTAACTGCAACATGTACAGCACACACAGTTACTTTACTTTCGTCCCTTCTAATGATTATTAGAAATTATGTTTACAAAGAAACCAGTGACTTTTCAGATAATCATCAATCAATGATTTCTCTTCAACCAGCCAAACCAGTGACTTTTCAGATAATCATCAATCAATGATTTCTCTTCAACCAGCCAGTCATACTGTGTAATCAAAAGAGCAAAAATCTTTTAATTACTTGCTTTCGAATCTTCATTCAACTATGTGTTTATTGCAGAAACTGAGTTTTCATTTCAACTACATCATTTATATTTATTGTACTCTGTAACAAGTTTTATTTTCCTTCCCACAAGATACAAAACACAGAAGGAAGGACAACTACATTCCAATAAAAATTAATTTGTAAAAAGAAAGAGAAAAGAGAGAGAAAAGAAACATACTTTCTGTAGTAAAAAAAAAAATCTGGGTAAAAAGACACAGAAACTTCTGTTCCTCTGTATTCTTTGACATTCAGACTCTTTCACGGTGAGGAAATATTGGGCTGCAGCAAATATCTGTTTACGTATTTGTCTCTTCCCACTAATTAGGAATATGCAATGTCATATTCACATTTGTTTTCTTGGCACATATGAGTCTTCCAATAAATGTTCACAAAATAAAGTTTTGGATATATAATACAACTGTATGTTTTTGCTTTAACCAAATTTCAATTTAAGTTTTTGAGGGATTTAAATAAGCCTAGGTTATTTAACCTAAGATGTTTAGCTTTGCACAGTGTTCTAAGCCTCTGTTTTGGTCAAAGCTTCATCTCTCAATTATTGTCACATCAAAACAATGCTGAATTGTGTAAGCAATCCAAACAGCAAAGAGTTCTAAAGGCATGTACATGTCACTTAGCCACACAATGCCACTTCTTCAGATCTGCCTTCTTTACAATGCTTTACTTAGTACTCCTAAACATTCACCATGAGTAATGAGGAAGCAAGGATCTATTGGGCTGGACAATTAATAGCCAACTCAACTAATTAAGTAGCTGTCTAGAACAAATGGAAAGAATGTCAAAGCAAATCAAGTCAGCCTTTCACTCTGCCTGGCACATCATAGTTGCTTAATAAAAATGTCAAGACTGAATGAACCATTGTTCCCATGCTTGAGAATCTATCCTAAGAAACTAATCTAAGACAAGACTGAAAAAACTACTTAAAGTAGTCATTTGCAACATTCTCCAAAAAGTGTAAAACTGGAAATAACCTTTAAGTCCAACATTAGAGAAGCACATCAATTCAGTAGAACACTGTACAGGATTAAAGATAATCACTATATTGAAGCACAAAGAGATGTCAGAAATACAGACTTAGGGGGAAAGATGATGTGACCATAATGAAAGTGAAAGTCGCTCAGTCGTGTCCTATTCTTTGCAACCCCATGGATAGTCCATGGAATTCTCCAGGCCAGATTACTGTAGTGGGTAGCCTTTCCCTGCTCCAGAGGATCTTCCCAACCCAGGGATCGAACCCAAGTCTCCTGCACTGCAGGAGAATTCTTTACCCGCTGAGCCACAAGGGAAGCCCCAAAATACTGGAGTAGGTAGCCTATCTCTTCTCCAGCGGATCTTCCCGACCTAGGAATTGAACCAGGGTCTCCTGCATTACAGGTGGATTCTTTACCAACTGAGCTATAATGTTGTCAACTATAACTATACAGATAAGAGCAGATACTGATAACTCAGATGGCGTTAAAAGTAAAGAATCTGTCTGCCAATGCAGGAGGTACAAGAGACATAGGTTCCATTTCTGGACCAGGAAGATTGCCTGGAGGAGGAAATGGCAACCCCCTCCAGTATTCTTGCCTGGAGAATCTCGTGGACAAAGGAGCCTGGCAGGCTACAGTCTATGGGGTCAAAAACAGCCAGAAACAACTGATCACACAGCACAACAACTAAAAGGAAGTTAAGAAAAGCTGTATTAAAGCAAGAGGAATATGGATGAAACTCAGTACTGCTGTTCATCCTCTTGGGATACACCAAGTAAGTTCTAAATGCATAAAAAGCCCAAGTTAGAGACATGTGGTATGTGCATTATGCCTTTAATTTCAAGATAAAAACAAGCTCTTGAATTTGAAAAAGATTATGATTGTCAGGAGAGTTAAAAATCAGAGCCTCTCACAATGTCTAGGATCTACCTCATGAATGAATGGACCAGGTGAACTATACAGCTGAGCTGCAAAATCATGAGTTTAAAACTGGGCCATCCTTGGATGAAAGTGAGGAGGACAGTTCTCTAAATTCCTGAAGTCTTAGCCAGCACTGTGTATGTGTGAGTCCAACTTGGGAAAAGACCTAGTTGCCTTCATCTTATTTCCAAAAGACTTTCAGACTTTAAAATGGTTAAAAACCACTGTTCAAAATAATAAATATGCTTCCATTAAATCTTCCTTTATCATGGCAGTAACTTCTGATTTACAGGCCAGGTTTTAAAAGGATTATTAAGTAGGTAACAATTAAATAGGTACCTAACAAGGAGATCCAACCAGTCCATTCTGAAGGCGATCAGCCCTGGGATTTCTTTGGAAGGAATGATGCGAAAGCTGAAACTCCAGTACTTTGGCCACCTCATGAAAAGAGTTGACTTATTGGAAAAGACTCTGATGCTGGGAGGGATTGGGGGCAGGAGGAGAAGGGGACAAGTGAGGATGAGATGGCTGGATGGCATCACAGACTCGATGGACGTGAGTCTGAGTGACCTCCGGGAGATGGTGATGGACAGGGAGGCCTGGCATGTTGCGATTCATGGGGTCGCAAAGAGTCGGACATGACTGAGCGACTGAACTGAACTGAACAGAAGCTTTGTCAACAAAGGTCCGTCTAGTCAAGGCTATGGGTTTTCCAACAGTCGTGTATGGATGTGAGAGTTGGACTATAAAGAAAGCAGAGCACCGAAGAATTGATGCTTTTGAACTGTGGTGTTGGAGAAGACTCTTGAGAGTCCCTTGGACTGCAAGGAGATCCAACCAGTCCATCCTAAAGATCAGTCCTGAGTATTCACTGGAAGGACGGATGTTAAAGCTGAAACTCCAATTACTTTGGCCACCTGATGCGAAGAGCTGACTCATTTGAAAAGACCCTGATGCTGGGAAAGATTGAGGACAGGAGGAGAAGGAGACGACAGAGGATAAGACAGATGGACGGCATCACTGACTCAATGGACATGACTTTTGGTGAACTCTGGGAGTTGGTGATGGACAGGGAGGCCTGGTGTGCTGTGGTTCATAGGCCCACAAAGAGTTGGACATGACTGAGCGACTGAACTGAACTGAGCAGAAGCAGAAGATATTAAGAAGAGGTGGCAAGAATACACAGAAGAACTATACAGAAAAGATCTTCATGACCCAGATAATCATGATGGTGTGATCACTCACCTAGAGCCAGATATCCTGGGATGCAAAGTCAACTGGGCCTTAGGAAGCATCACCACGAACAAAGCTAGTGGAGGTGATGGAATTCCAGTTGAGCTATTTCAAATCCTAAAAGACGATGCTGTGAAAGTGCTGCAGTCAATATGCCAACAAATTTGGAAAACTTGGCAGTGGCTACAGGACTGGAAAAGGTCAGTTTTCATCCCAATCCCAAAGAAAGGCAATGCCAAAGAATGCTCAAACTACCACACAATTGCACTCATCTCACACACTAGTAAAGTAATGCTCAAAATCCTCCAAACCAGGCTTCAGTAGGACATGAACCATGAACTTCCAGATGTTCAAGCGGGTTTTAGAAAAGGCAGAGGAAGCAGAGATCGAATTGCCAACATCCAGGGGATCATCGAAAAAGCAAGAGAGTTCCAAAAAACCATCTACCTCTGCTTTATTGAGTATGCCAAAGCCTTTGACTGTGGATCACAAAAAACTGGAAAATTCTTCATAGGACATGAACCATGAACTTCCAGATGTTCAAGCGGGTTTTAGAAAAGGCAGAGGAAGCAGAGATCGAATTGCCAACATCCAGGGGATCATCGAAAAAGCAAGAGAGTTCCAAAAAACCATCTACCTCTGCTTTATTGAGTATGCCAAAGCCTTTGACTGTGGATCACAAAAAACTGGAAAATTCTTCAAGAGATGGGAATACCAGACCATCTGACCTGCCTCTTGAGAAATATGTATGCAGGTCAGGAAGCATCAGTTAAAACCAGACATGGAACAACAGACTGGTTCCAAATCAAGAAAGCAATATGTCAAGGCTGTATACTGTCACCCTGCTTATTTAACTTATATGCAGAGTACATCGTGAGAAACGCTGGCTGGGTGAAGCAAAAATTGGAATTGAGACTGCCAGGAGAAATATTAATAACCTCAGATATGCAGATGACACCACCCTTATGGCAGAAAGCAAAGAACTAAAGAGCCTCTTGATGAAAGTGAAAGAGGAGAGTGAAAAAGTTGGCTTAAAACTCAACATTCAGAAAACTAAGATCATGGCATCTGGTCCCGTCACTTCATGGCAAATAGATGGGGAAACAATGGAAACAGTGACAGAATTTATTGGGGGGGGGGGCCTCCAAAATCACTGCAGATGGTGACTGCAGCCATGAAATTAAAAGACACTTGCTCCTTGGAAGAAAAGTTATGACCAACCTATACAACATATTAAAAAGGAGAGCCATTACTTGGCCAACAAAGGTCTGTCTAGTCAAAACTATGGTTTTTCCAGTAGTCATGTATGGATGTGAGAGTTGGACCATAAAGAAAGCTGAGTGCCAAAGAACTGATGCTTTTGAACTGTGGTGTTGGAGAAGACTCTTGAGAGTCCCTTGGACTGCAAGGAGATCAAACCAGTCCATCCTAAAGAAAATCAGTCCTGAATGTTCATTGGAAGAACTGATGTTGAAGCTGAAACTCCAATACTTTGGCCACCTGATGTGAAGAGCTGCCTCATTTGAAAAGACCCTGATGCTGGGAGGGATTAAAGAGGGGAGCAGAAGGGAACGACAGAGGATGAGATGGTTGGATGGCATCACCGACTCAATGGACATGAGTTTGAGTAAACTCCAAGAGTTGGTGACCAACAGGGAGGCCTGGCGTGCTGCAGGTCCATGGGGTCACAAAGAGTCGGACACTACTGAGTGACTGAACTGAACTGAACTGGCAGTTGCATGCTTATGCAAATGTATCGTGACCACAAGTAGCCACCAGCATCACTTCTCACTGCATAGAAATTTTTAAAGCATCTATATAGCCAGATTAAAATGCATCCAGGTATTTATAAAGTCACAAACTGTCACTATTAATACATTTAAATGTATGAGGTTCTAGCCCTAAGCCTTCTGTTTTATTTCTTTCATAATGAATTACCAGAAACGAACAAAAAGTTTTTAAAGTATACTATTTCTATTTTATTTTAATCTATTCTGGGGTCAATGCAATGAAAAAAATTAAGAAACAAGTGTCTTTGAGGTAAGTCTAATTCATTTTCATTTCAACAATATTAAAATAAACACTGAAAGTTGGACCAAACTAAAGGCTTGAGGGCACTGGCCTGGTCTCTAGAAAGCAGTGATAAGGACAGAAAGCAAAGCTGGGGGAATGGGAGAAACAGGTATTAAATCTGGATGTTAAAACTTCTCCTCAAAGACAGAAAACCTAGGGTAGGTGATTCCACTGAGATGCTTTTAGAATCAGATCTTGTTAGAGACTAGTAAGGTGATGGAATTCCAGCTGAGCTATTTAAAGTCCTAAAAGATGATGCAGTTAAAGTGTTGCACTCAACATGCAACAAATTTGGAAACTCACCAGTGGCCACAAGACTGGGAAAGGTCAGTTTTCATTCCAATGCCAAAGAAGGGTAGTGCCAAAGAATGTTCAAACTACCAGACAATTGCACTCATTTCACATGCTAGCAAAGTCAGATTCAAAATTCTTCAAGCTAGGCTTCAGTAGTACCTGAACCAAGAACTTCCAGATGTACAAGCTGGGTTTAAAAAAGGGAGAGGAACCAGAGATCAAATTGCCAACATTTGCTGGTTCATAGAGAGAGCAAGGGAATTCCAGAAAAACATCTACTTCTGCTTCATTGACTACACTAAAGCCTTTGACTGTGTGGATCACAACAAACTGTGGAAAATTCTTAAAAAGATGGAAATACAAGACCATCTTATCTGTCTCTTGAGAAACCTGTATGCAGGTCAAGAAGCAACACTTAGAAACTTATATGGAACAGATAACTGGTTCAAAATGGGGAAAGGAACACAACAAGGCTGTGTATTGTCACTTTGTTTATTTAACTTAACATACCGAGTACATCATGTGAAATGCCAGGAGAAATATCAATAACCTCAGATGTGCAGATGATACTACTCAAAGAGCAAAAAGTGAAGAGGAAAATAAGAAGCCTCTTGATGAAGGTGAAAAGAGAGTGAGAAAGCTGGTTCAAAACTCAACATTAGAAAAACTAAGATCAGGGCATCCAGTCTCATTACTTCATGGCAAACAGATGGGGGAAAAGTACAAGCAGTGACATATTTTATTTTCTTGGGTTCCAAAATCACTGCTGACAGTAACTACAGCCATGAAATTAAAAGATGATTGCTCCTTGGAAGGAAAGCAATGGCAAACCTAGACAGTGTATTAAAAAAGCAGAGACATCACTTTGCCAGCAAAGGTTTGTATAGTAATAGAAGCTACAGCTTTTCCAGTAGTCATAAACAGATGTGAGAGCTGGACCATCAAGAAGGCTGAGCTTAGAAGAATTGATGCCTTCAAACCATGGTGTTGGAAAAGATTTCTGAGAGTCCCATTAACTGCAAGGAGATCAAACCAGTCAGTACTAAAGGAAATCAACCCTGAATATTCACTGGAAAGACTGATGCTGAAGCTGAAGCTCCAATACTTTGGCTATCTGACACAAAGAGCTGACTCACTGGAAAAGACCCTGATGCTGGGAATGATTGAAAGCAAGAGGAGAAGAGGGCAGCAGAGGATGAAAGACTGGATAGCATCCCCGACTGAATAGACATGAGTTTGAGCAAATACCAGGAGAAAGTGAAGCACATGGAAGCCAGGCATGCTGTAGTCCATAGGTTCGCAAATAGTCAGACATGACTGAGCAACAAAACAGCAACAAAAAAATCCAGTTCCACTGTAAGAAATCAGAAAAGTGAGGTCCTAAGAGTTTTTCAAGGTAAAAGTGCCATGATCTGTCAGAGGGTTCTTGGGGTTCTTTGTTTGACACCTCACCTCTACCACCACCCCTGAGGAGGACCATGTATGGACCTGCCTTCTTTATATCTCTCTCTTTCTTCCCTGATTCCCCTCACCAGTTTTTGTTTGTTTACCATTTTTATTACTCTGTTTTCCCATCACCCCCTTCTTAGGTTTCTGGTCTGCCAGTGGCCCTCAATGACATGCATGGACACTCTTTTTCTGAGAGCATTCAGACTCAAGCTGATGCCCTTACCAGGCACTAACAGAGAAATAAAAAGCAAGCTCTGCATCCCTGATGTCTCGTTCACAGCCCCATCATCAAACACCTGGATGACTGCAAGTTTCCTCTCTGGTGTTCCTGCTCCTCACATCCCTTCTCACCTTGCCCAGTGAGCTTCCGAGTCCCTCTAGGGCTCTTTACTCATTTCTGAAAGCATGGGCGTGTGTGTGGTAAGTCACTCAGTGGCGTCCAATTCATTATGACCCTCTGGACTACAGTCCGCCAGGCTCCTCCTTCCATGGCATTCTCCAGGCAAGAATGCTGGAGTGGGTTGACATTCCCTTCACCAGAGCATCTTCCTGACCCAGGGATTGAACTGGGGTCTCCTACTTTGCAGGCAGATTCCTTACCACTGAGCCACCTGGGAATCCCTAATTTCTGAATACCTAGAGCCTAATATAGAAAAAATGGAAATAAATAGGGTTTCCAGATAAAATACAGATTACCAGTTAAGTCTGAGTTTCACATAAACAGTTTTTTGGTCAAATATATCCCACACACTACATGGGGACTAAAAAGGTTATTCACTGTTTATCTGAAATTCAAATTGAAGTAGGTGCCCTTTTTTTTATTTCCTAAATCCAACAACCCTAAAATAATACTAATGTTAATTAAGAATCTCTACCAGTTACAACTCAGTAGCAACTCAAAACTGGCACTGTAACACACTGGGGAAGAGGATGAAAGAGGGAGATGCTAAGCAAGGCCTAGGACCCAACAGCAGCTTGCTTTGAGGGACTGGCTGCTCTCTTATTTTTTCAGTTCTTTGGTTTCTTGCTGATTGCTGTTAACTTTGGTATAAAGAAATAATGTTTGAAGTCTTGATCAAATGTGAAAGAGAAGACTAAAAAGTTTCTAAGTACATAGCCCATCTAGCAAAAGAAGAAATGTTTAGGCATATTTTCATCAGTTTTTGATTAAACAACTTATTTCATTTTAACCTGCAATATTAAAATACAACTACTAGCATTTTAAATAATTTATTAAATTACTGCAGGAAAACTCAATATCCTCAATCTCTTTCTCTCCACAGAAACTACTAACTTTACACCATGATTTTGGTTGACATCTTGCTATTGTTATTGCTTAAGGAAAATAACTACCCGAGCATAAAAGAACAAAATGTGGGAGCACCTAGTAACTACTCACTAAATATCTCCCAGTATTAATAATGAACAAAACAGAAGGTAAGGATAATACAGTTGAGTACTGCTTAAAAAAAAAAAATACAATACCTATTTAACGTAAATGAATATTAAAAAGTACTTTTTAAAGGTATTAAAGGAATACTTTTTATTTCCTTTGGTTATATATTTGTTAGCACTATTAATATTTAAGGCCTGGGAAAACCAGGCATGTAATGTGATCAGGGACACTTCTACCACAGTATAACAAGATAACTTTAATTATCTTCCCTGTGCTTTAAAATAATACTTTCTAGATGATTAAGTGTCATTTTTCTTCAATAAAAGCAGGTGAACTAATTAACATCAGAAAGGTTTCTCCCCCTTTCATCTGTGAAACTGTAATTTCAAATACTTATGCAATACTAGCTGTAAATACAAAAAATGACATCATAACTATAAAATAAATTTTCTTGGGATTACATCTAAGAAGTAAGTTTTCTAACAAAAAAGAGCTATATGAATGGTGTTAAGCAGAGAACATTCAAGCAAAATTCAAAATGCCATTATTCCTCTAGCACTCCTCTAGCAAAATTTGTATCAAGACTTCATGCAAGTAACAATTTCAGTAATATCCTTGAGTTTTTTCATCCAGTTCTTCATTTATCATTCCATAATCTATCATGTATTAAAAAGAAACAAATGATTTAATCAAGTATTTATAAGCAGAGGCAGGACCCAGGAAACTCAATGCTGAAACTAGGTCATCATGCATTATTATCACAGTATTCTGTGGGAGCCCAAAAGATATATCTAAATAGATACACTAAATTTCGAAAGAAAATTTATAATAGTTCATCAACATCTGCCATAGATGCTATTTTTAAAAATAATCACATCCAAAATATAAATGTAAACTGAAATAAAACTTACTTTAAATCTATACATCAGACATTTGAACAGAGAAGACTGATTTCCAAACATACTAGAATTTGTATTAAACATTCAAACTGTAAGAAATGAAATTCTAACAAAATTTGCTTAGGCACACCTTGCTATAGTTCCAGAAAAACATCTACTTCTGCTTTATTGACTATGCCAAAGCCTTTGACTGTGTGGATCACAATAAACTGTGGAAAATTCTGAAAAAGATGGGAATAAAAGTAATGCTCAAAATTCTCCAAGCCAGGCTTCAAAAGTACATGAACTGTGAACTTCCAGATGTTCAAGCTGTATTTAGAAAAGGCAGAGGAACCAGAGATCAAAATGCCAAATCTGTTGGATTATCAGAAAAGCAAGAAAGTTCCAGAAAAAAACATCTATTTCTGCTTTATTGATTATGCCAAAGCCTTTGACTGTGAGGATCACCACAAACAGGAAAATTCTTAAAGAGATGGGAATAGCATACCACCTGATCTGCCTCTTGAGAAATCTGTATGCAGGTCAGGAAGCAACAGTTAGAACTGGACATGGAACAACAGACTGGTTCCAAATAGGGAAAGGAGTACATAAAGGCTGTATATTGTCACTCTGTCTATTTAACTTAATATGCTGAGTATATCATGTGAAATGCCAGGCTGGATGAAGCACAAGCTGGAATCAAGACTGCTGAGAGAACTATTGGCAGATAAGCAGATGACACCACTCTTATGGCAGAAAGTGAAGAAGAACTAGAGCCTCTTGATGAAAGTGAAAGAGGAGAGTGAAAAACTGGCTTGTAGCTCAACATTCAGAAAATTAAGATCATGGCATCTGGTCCTATCACTTCATGGCAAAAAGATGGGGAAACAATGGAAACACTGACAAACTTATTTTGGGGGGCTCCAAAATCACTGCAGATGGTGACTACAGCCATGAAATTAAAAGACACTTGCTCCTTGGAAGAAAAGCTCTGACAAACCTAGACAGCATATTAAAAAGCAGAGGCATTAGTTTGCCAACAAAGGTCCATATAGTAAAAGCTATGGCTTTTCCAGTAGTCATGTATGGATGTGAGAGTTGGAGTATAAATAAAGCTGAATGCCAAAGAACTGAGGCTTTTGAACTTTGGTGTTGGAGAAGACTCTTATGAGTTCCTTGGACTACAAGGAGATCAAACCAGTCACCAGTCAATTGTAACTAGTCAAAGTCAATCGTAAAGGAAATCAGTCCTGAATATTCATTGGAAGGACTGATATTGAAGCTGAAACCTCAATACTTTGGCCACCTGATGTGAAGAACTGACTCACTGGAAAATTATCTACCCTGATGCTGGGAAATATTGAAGACAGGAGGAGAGGGGACAACAGAGGATGAGTTGGTTGGATGGCATCACCGACTCAATGGACATGAGTTTGAGTAAGCTCTGAGAATTGGTGATGGACAGGGGAGCCTGGCATGCTGAAGTACATGGGTTGGCAAAAATTGGACATAACTAAGCAATTTAACTGAACTGAACTGAGTGACACAGGAGGGAAGGGGGCAGGATACAACTTGTAAAAGAATGGCATAGCTATAGGACATGATGAAAAGTGATTAAAACCAAATAGGTCCAAGATGGTGCAAGATTTGACTTCCAGTAAGACCTTGAGCCCCATTACATGCTCATTGTAATACATTCAGTCCAGTTCATTTCATTCACTCAGTCGTGTCTGACTCTTTGCAACCTCATGAACCACAGCATTCCAGGTCTCCCTGTCCATTACCAACTCCCGGAGTTCACTCAAACTCACATCCATTGAGTTGGTGATGCCATTCAACCATCTCATCCTCTGTCATCCTCTTCCCCTCCTGCCCTCAATCTTTCCCAGCATCAGGATCTTTTCCAATGAGACAGCTCTTTGCATCAGGTGGCCAAAGTACTGGAGTTTCAGCTTCAACATCAGTCCTTCCAGTGAACACCCAGGACTGATCTCCTTTAGGATGGACTGGCTGATCTCCTTGCAGTCCGAGGGACTCTCAAGAGTCTTCTCCAACACCACAGTTCAAAAGCATCAATTCTTCAGTACTCAGCTTTCTTTATAGTTCAACTCTCACATCCATATATGACTACTGGAAAAACCATAGCCTTGACTAGACAGACCTTTGTTGGCAAAGTAATGTCTCTGCTTTTTAATATGCTGTCTAGGTTGGTCATAACTTTCTTTCCAAGGGGTAAGCAGGGTGACAATATACAGCCTTGACGTACTCCTTTTCCTATTTGGAACCAATCTGTTGTTCCATGTCCAGTTCTAACTGTTGCTTCCTGACCTGCATATAGGTTTCTCAAGAGGCAGGTCAGGTGGTCTGGTATTCCCAACTCTTGAAGAATTTTCCACAGTTTATTGTGATCCACACAGTCAAAGGCTTTGGCATAGTCAATAAAGCAGAAGTAGATGTTTTTTTTGAGCTCTCCTGCTTTTTCGATGATCCAGCGAACGTTGGCAATTTGATCTCTGGTTCCTCTGCCTTTTCTAAATCCAGCTTGAACATCTGGAAGTTCATGGTTCGCATACTGTTGAAGCCTGGCTTGGAGAATTTTGAGCATTACTTTACTAGCGTGTGAGATGAGTGCAATTGTGCAGCAGTTTGAGCATTCTTTGGCATTGCCTTTCTTTGGGATTGGGATGAAAACTGACCTTCTCCAGTCCTGTGGGCACTGCTGAGTTTTCCAAATGTGCTGGCATATTGAGTGCAGCACTTTCACAGCATCATCTTTTAGGATTTGAAATAGCTCCACTGGAATTCCATCACCTCCACTAGCTTTGTTCGTAGTGATGCTTCCTAAGACCCACTTGACTTCACATTCCAGGATGTCTGGCTCTAGGAGAGTGATCACAGCACTGTGTTTATCTGGGTTGTGAAGATCTTATTTGTATAGTTCTTCTGTGTATTCTTGCCATCTCTTCTTAATATCTTCTACTTCTGTTAGGTCCATACCATTTCTGCCCTTTATTGAGCCCATCTTTGCATGAAATGTTTCCTTGGTATCTCTAATTTTCTTAAATAGATCCCCAGTCTTTTCCATTCTATTGTTTTCCTCTATTTCTTTGCATCGATGGCTGAGGAAGGCTTTCTTATCTCTCTTTGCTATTCTTTGGAACTCTGCATTCAAATATGTATATCTTTCCTTTTCTCCTTTTCTTTTCACTTCTCTTTTCACAGCTATTTGTAAGGACTCCCCAGACAGCCATTTTGCTTTTTTGCATTTCTTTTCCATGGGGATGTTCTTGAACCCTGTATCCTGTACAATGTCACAAACCTCAGTCCATAATTCATTAGGCACTCTATCAGATTGAGTCCCTTAAATCTATTTCTCCCTTCCACTGTATAGTCATAAGGGATTTGATTTAGGTCCCCCACTTTCTTAAATTTAAGTCTGAATTTGGCAATAAGGAGTTCATGATCTGAGCCCACAGTCAGCTCCTGGTCTTGTTTTTACTGACTGTATAGAGCTTTTCCATCTTTGGCTGCAAAGAATATAATCAGTCTGATTTTGGTGTTGACCATCTGGTGATGTCCATGTGTAGAGTCTTCTCTTGTGCTGTTGGAAGAGGGTGTTTGCTATGACCAGTGCGTTCTCTTGGTAAAACTCTTGTTAACCTTTGCCCTGCTTCATTCTGTACACCAAGGCTAAATTTGCCTGTTACTCCAGGTGTTTCTTGACTTCCTACTTTTGCATTCCAGTCCCCTATAATGAAAATGACATCTTTTTTGGGTGTTAGTTCCAAAAGATCTTGTAGGTCTTCATAGAACCGTTCAACTTCAGCTTCTTCAGCATTACTTTTTGGGACATAGACTTGGATTACTGTGATATTGAATGGTTTGCCTTGTAAACGAACAGAGATCATTCTGTCGTTTTTGAGACTGCATCCAAGCACTACATTTCAGACTCTTTTGTTGACTATGATGGCTACTCCATTTCTTCTAAGGGATTCCTGCCCACAGTAGTAGATATAATGGTCATCTGAGTTAAATTCACCCATTCCAGTCCATCTTAGTTCACTGATTCCTAGAATGTCAACGTTCACTCTTGCCACCTAACATTCCAAGTTCCTATGCAATATTGCTCTTTAAGCATCGGACCTTGCTTCTATCACCAGTCACATCCACAACTGGG
>SJYT01056187.1:0-59817 GCA_006410635.1 Cephalophus harveyi
CCTAGATAGTATATTCAAAAGCAGAGACGTTACTTTCCCGACTAAGGTCCGTCTAGTCAAGGCCATGGTTTTTCCAGTGGTCATGTATGGATGTGAGAGTTGGACTGTGAAGAAGGCTGAGTGCCAAAGAATTGATGCTTTTGAACTGTGGTGTTGGAGAAGACTCTTGAGAGTCCCTTGGACTGCAAGGAGATCCAACCAGTCCATTCTGAAGGAGATCAACCCTGGGATTTCTTTGGTAGGAATGATGCTAAAGCTGAAACTCTAGTATTTTGGCCACCTCATGCGAAGAGTTGACTCATTGGAAAAGACTCAGATGCTGGGAGGGATTGGGGGCAGGAGGAGAAGGGGATGACCGAGGATGAGATGGCTGGGTGGCATCACTGACTCGATGGATGTGAGTCTGAGTGAACTCCCAGAGATGGTGATGAACAGGGAGGCCTGGCGTGCTGCGATTCATGGGGTCGCAAAGAGTCGGACACGACTGAGTGACTGAACTGAACTGAACTGAACTCAAATCCAATAAAATATGTCTAGAGTTTGTTATTCTGAAAACTGAAAATCAGTGATGAAAATAGTGAACTAAATAAATGGAGAGACATAGTGTGTTTATGGACTGGAGGATTCAACATAGTACTGCAGTGGGGTGCCATTGCCTTCTCCAGTAAAGATATCAATTCTCCCCAAATTGATTAACTTAAATGCATTTATTATCAAAATTCAAGGATTTGTAGAAATAGACAAAACTATTATAAAAATTTATACACAGAGAAACAGGAAGAAACTTAAATTGCTTAAAATGTTTTGAAAAAGAACAAAGTACGAAGAATCAGAATACATAATCTCAGATATCCAGATGACACCACCCATATGGCAGAAAGTGAAGAAGCACAAAAGAGCCTCTTGATGAAAGTGAAAGAGGAGAGTGAAAAATTTGGCTTAAAGCTCAGCATTCAGATAACTAAGATCATGGCATCTGGTCCCATCACTTCATGGTAAATAGATGGGGAAACAGTGTAAACAGTGGCTGACTATTTTTCTAGACTCCAAAATCAAAGCAGATGGTGATTGCAGCCATGAAATTAAAAGACGCTTACTCCTTGGAAGGAAAGTTATGACCAACCTCAGTTCAGTTGAGTTCAGTCACTGAGTCGTGTCAGACTCTGTGACCCCATGAATTACAGCATGCCAAGCCTCCCTGTCCATCACCAACTCCTGGAGTTCACTCAAATTCACGTCCATCGAGTCGGTAATGCCATCCAGCCATCTCATCCTCTGTCGTCCCCTTCTCCTCCTACCCCCAATCCCTCCCAGCAACAGAGTCTTTTCCAATGAGTCAACTCTTCGCATGAGGTGGCCAAAAGTACTGGAGTTTCTGCTTTAGCATCATTCCTTCCAAAGAGCACCCAGGACTGATCTCCTTTAGAATGGACTGGTTGGATCTCCTTGCAGTCCAAGGGACTCTCAAGAGTCTTCTCCAACACCACAGTTCAAAAGCATCAATTCTTCAGCACTCAGCTCTCTTCACAGTTCAACTTTCACATCCATACATGACTACTGGAAAAACCATAGCCTTGACTAGACAGACCTTGTTGGCAAAGTAATGTCTCTACTTTTGAATATGCTATCTAAGTTGGTCATAATTTTACTTCCAAGGAGTAAGCATCTTTTTTAATTTCATGGCTGCAATCACCATCTGCAGTGATTTTTGAGCCCCCAAAAATAAAGTCTGACACTGTTTCTACTGTTTCCCCTGTTTCTCCCATCTATTTCCCATGAATTGATGGGACCAGATGCCATGATCTTTGTTTTCTGAATGTTGAGCTTTAAGCCAACTTTTTCACTCTCCTCTTTCACTTTCATCAAAAGGCTTTTTAGTTCCTCTTCACTTTCTGTCATAAGGGTGGTTTCATCTGCATATCTGAGGTTATTGATATTTCTCCCAACAATCTTGATTCCCTTTTGTGTTTCTTCCAGCCCAGTTTTTCTCATGATGTAATCTGCATATAAGTTAAAGAAGCAAGGTGACAATATACAGCCTTGATGTACTCTTTTTCCTATTTGGAACCAGTCTGACAGCATACTAAAAAGCAGAGACATTACTTTGTCAACAAAGGTCCGTTTAGTCAAGGCTATGGTTTTTCCAGTGATCATGTATGGATGTGAGAGTTGGACTGTAAAGAAAACTGAGTGCCAAAGAATTGATGCTTTTGAACTGTGGTGTTGGAGAAGACTCTTGAGAGTCCCTTGGACTGCAAGGAGATCCACCCAGTCCATCCTAAAGGAGATCAGTCCTGGGTGTTCATTGGAAGGACTGATGTTGAAGCTGAAACTCCAATATTTGGCCACCTGATGTGAAGAGCTGACTCATTTGAAAAGACCCTGATTCTGGGAAAGATTGAGGGCAGAAGGAGAAGGGGATGACAAAGGATGAGATGGTTCGATGGCATCACTGACTCAATGGACATGAGTTTGGGTAAACTCCAGGAGTTGGTGATGGACAAGGAGGCCTGGTATGCTGTGGTTCATGGGGTCTCAGAGTCGGACATGACTGAGCGACTGAACTGAACTGAACTGAACTGGACTGAATGTCAGTTATTTGGTTCAGTTCAGTTCAGTCACTCAGTCCTGTCTGACTCTTTGCAACACAGTGGACCGCAGCACACCGGGCTTTCCTGTCCTTCACCAACTCCCAGAGCTTGCTCAAACTCATGTCCATCAAGTCACCATGTGCAGTGATTTTGGAAAGATTTTAACAACTAAAGTCTCTCAAAGTTTCCATTGTTTCCCCATCTATTTACCATAAAGTGATGGGACTAGATGCCATGATCTTTGTTTTTTTAATGTTGAGTTTTAAGCCAGCTTTTTCACTCTCCTCTTTCACCTTCATCAAGAGGCTTTTTGGTTCCTTTTCACTTTTTCCATAAGGATGGGGTCATCTTCATACCTGAGGCTATTGATATTTCTCCTGGAAGATTTGATTCTGGCTTGTGCTTCATCTAGCCTGGCATTTAGCATCACGTATTCTGCATATAAGTTAAATAAGCCAGGTGACAATATACGATCTTGACATACTCCTTTCCCGATTTGAAACCAGTCCATTGTTCCATGTCAGGTTCTAACTGTTGCTTCTTGACCCTCTTACAGATTTCTCAGGAGGCAGGTAGGGTGGTCTGGTATTCCCATGTCTTCAGGAATTTTCCACAGTTTGTTGTGATTACACAGTTGAAGGCTTTGGTGTAGTCAACTAAGCAGAAGTAGATGTTTTTTCTGTAAGTCTCTTTTTCAATGATCCAGTGGATGTTGAAAATTTGATCTCTGTTTCCTCTGCCTTTTCTAAATCCAGCTTGAACATCTAGAAGACTCATCTCACCTGCTGATAAAGCCTAATTTGGAGAATTTTGAGCATTACTTTGCTAGCTTGTGAGATGAGTGAAATTGTGTGGTAGTTTGAACATTCTTTGGCACTGCCTTTTCTGGGGATTGGAATGAAAACTGACCTTTTCCAGTCCTATAGCCACTGCTGAGATTTCCAAATTTGCTAGCATATTGAGTGCAGCACTTTAACACCATATCTTTTAGGATTTGAAATAGGTCAACTGGAATTCCATCACCTCTACTAGCTTTGTTCGCAGTGATGCTTCCTAAAGCCCACTTGACTTCACATTCCAGGATGTCTGGCTCTAGGTGAGTGATCACACTATCATGGTTATCTGGATCATAATCTTTTTTTTTTTTTTGTATAGTTCAGTTCAGTTCAGTTCAGTCGCTCAGTCGTGTCCGACTCTTTGCGACCCCATGAATCGCAGCACGCCAGGCCTCCCTGTTCATCACCATCTCTCGGAGTTCACTCAGACTCACATCCATCGAGTCAGTGATGCCATCCAGCCATCTCATCCTCGGTCGTCCCCTTCTCCTCCTGCCCCCAATCCCTCCCAGCATCAGAGTCTTTTCCAATGAGTCAACTCTTCGCATGAGGTGGCCAAAGTACTGGAGTTTCAGCTTTAGCATCATTCCTTCCAAAGAAATCCCAGGACTGATCTCCTTCAGAATGGACTGGTTGGATCTCCTTGCAGTCCAAGGGACTCTCAAGAGTCTTCTCCAACACCACACTTCAAAAGCATCAATTCTTCGGCGATCAGCCTTCTTCACAGTCCAACTCTCACATCCATACATGACCACAGGAAAAACCATAGCCTTGACTAGACGGACCTTAGTCGGCAAAGTAGTTCATTTGTGTATTATTGCCACCTCTTCTTAATAACTTCTGCTTCTGTTAGGTCCATACTGTTTCTGTCCTTTTTTGTGCCCATCATTGCATGAAATGTTCCCTTTGTGTCTCTCATTTTCTTGAAGAGATCTCTAGTCTTTCCCATTCTACTGTTTTCCTCTATTTCTTTGCACTGATTGCTGAGGAAGGCTTTCTTATCTCCCCTTGCTATTCTTTGGAACTTTGCATTTACGTGGATATATCTTGGCTTTTCTCTTTTGCCTTTCACCTCTCTTTTTTCTCAGCTGTTTGTAAGGCCTCCTCAGACAACCAATTTGGCCTTTTGCATTTCTTTTTCTTAAAGATGGTTTTGATCACCACCTCCTGTACATTGTTAGGAGCCTACATCCATAGTTTTTTTGAGTCACTCTGTCTATCAGATCTAATCCCTTGAATCTATTTGTCACTTTCACTGTATAATTATAAGGGGCTTGATTTAGGTCATACCTGAATGGTCTGGTGTTTTTCCCTACTTTCATCAATTTAAGCCTTAGCTACAATAATCAAGACTGGGCTTCCCAAGTCGCTAGTGGTAAAGAACCTGCCTGCCAGTGCAGGAGCCATAACACATGCAGGTTCAATCCCTGGGTTCAGAAGATCCCCTGGAGAAGGACATGGCAACCCACTCCAGTATTTTTGCCTGGTTAATCCCATGGACAGAGGAGCCTAGCAGGCTCCAATCCATAGGGTCCACAGAGATAGACATGACTGAAGTGGGTTAGCACAGCACACACAATCAATACTATGGGTCAGATAAACAGACATAGACCATGGAATTGAACAGAAAACCCCAAAATAGACCCACACAAATGTCCAAAGAGATTTTTATTAAGGTGAAAAGCTAACTCAGTGGAGATAGTGCTTGAAGACGGAGAAGGCAATAGCACCCCACTCCAGTACTCTTGCCTGGAAAATCCCATGGACGGAGGAGCCTGGTAGGCTGCAGTCCATGGGGTCGCTGAGTCAGACACAACTGAGCAACTTCACTTTCACTTTTCACTTTCATGCATTGGAGAAGGAAATGGCAACCCACTCCAGTGTTCTTGCCTGGAGAATCCCAGGGATGGCAGAGCCCAATGGGCTGCTATCTGTGGGGTCGCACAGAGTCGGACATGACTGAAGCAACTTAGCAGCAGCAGCAGTTCTCGAAGAACTGGACATCTGTAGATTAAAAAAAAAGAACAGAACCAAAGTTTCATGACTTATAAAAAATTAGTTCGAAATGGATTGTGGATTTAAATGTAAAACTATAAAATACCTAAGGGGGAGGAGGGAAAACTAAGGGAGATTTTTGATAGCTAGGACTGGGAAAAATGTTCTTTGACTTGATACCAAAATCACATTTTATAAAATATAAATAGGCAATTTATATTATATCAAAACTTAAAACTTTGGCTCTGATCACTACCCTGATAAAAGAATGAACATATATTCTACAAAGTGGGAGAAATATTTGCAAATCATTTGTCTGGCAAAAGACCAATACCTAAAGAACATAGAAAACTTTCAAAACTAAACAGTAAAAAAGCAAATAATATAGTTAGAAAATGGACAAAAAAACATAGAGTCATTTCATTGAAAAGAATATACAGCTGACAAATAAGCACTTGAAAATATGTTAAAAATCTTTAGAGATTAGAGAAATGCAAACTAAAACCACAATGCGATATCATCACTTCAATCAAAATAACTAAAACAAAAAGTGTTCTTGCCTGGAGAATCCCAGGGATGGCAGAGCCCAATGGGCTGCTATCTGTGGGGTCGCACAGAGTCGGACATGACTGAAGCAACTTAGCAGCAGCAGCAGTTCTCGAAGAACTGGACATCTGTAGATTAAAAAAAAAGAACAGAACCAAAGTTTCATGACTTATAAAAAATTAGTTCGAAATGGATTGTGGATTTAAATGTAAAACTATAAAATACCTAAGGGGGAGGAGGGAAAACTAAGGGAGATTTTTGATAGCTAGGACTGGGAAAAATGTTCTTTGACTTGATACCAAAATCACATTTTATAAAATATAAATAGGCAATTTATATTATATCAAAACTTAAAACTTTGGCTCTGATCACTACCCTGATAAAAGAATGAACATATATTCTACAAAGTGGGAGAAATATTTGCAAATCATTTGTCTGGCAAAAGACCAATACCTAAAGAACATAGAAAACTTTCAAAACTAAACAGTAAAAAAGCAAATAATATAGTTAGAAAATGGACAAAAAAACATAGAGTCATTTCATTGAAAAGAATATACAGCTGACAAATAAGCACTTGAAAATATGTTAAAAATCTTTAGAGATTAGAGAAATGCAAACTAAAACCACAATGCGATATCATCACTTCAATCAAAATAACTAAAACAAAATTAGTGTCAACATATGCTGGTACAGATACAGATGTGAAAGGGCCAGATGGGAAATCCAACCTCTTGTTCCTTCCTATTGCAAATCAGCTGAAGCTGATCTCAGCCTGGGAGAGTAGAAAGATCTTATGTTAAATAAACTCAAATTTTTTACTATTAAATAGAATTGGACTATTTTCTAAACCAAGATGGTTTCAATTCAAAGTGGCCACAAACTATATTAATCAGAAATGTCCTGGAACTGGACCAAATCTGAAACTGATGATCTAGCCTGTATTGAATCTATATTGGGAACAGTGAAAGATAGTTTCTTTATGATTATTTACTTTTAATCGTAACTTGTAAAATATTGTGACTCATGTAATAAACACAAGATTGATGAGAAATCACTCAAAACAGTTAAAATACTTACTTTTGACAGAGAATTTCAGAAACTGAAACATGAATAAGGTCAAGTATTACACAATTAATAGATTCACCTCCTATTATTTTTTTTAAAAACAATCCCAGTAAAAGAGTTATCCAAATATTCTCTGCAACATAGAGTCACTTAAAGGTAGTGCTCCTGGTGATAATGGACCTGTTGATGCAGTTTTGTATTTAACCAAGAGCCTTGTATTAGAATAACCTTTAAATATTAAGAACATTTATAATAGAAAAAGTCATTCCCTTTTGTAAATATAATTGAAAGTACTTCAGTCCCTTCAATCTGCAAATAAACATGTCTCTATTGGCAGCTTTATTAGTATTGCTTAAAGTGATGTTTTCACAACTGCCTCTCATGAAAACTCTGCATGGGAAGGCAGCAACTTCAGATTCTTTTTTCACCTTGTTCTGCCTTAACACATTACTCTAGAAATACTACTTAACCTCCCTCTCTTCTCTTTCCACATTTTTTAAGACATGTATTACAGCTACACCAAATAGATCAGAAAATCATTTTCAAGTGCCAGGCATATATTTACGGTGTGGTTTCCCAATATCTGGAGGCATGCTTTATCCTGTGCTTGAAGAAGACTGATGTGAAGATTTAAAGTTTCCTAGAAGCAAGCAATGGAAACCGAAGTTTAAAAAAAAAAAAATCCCATTTCTTCCAACAGAGAATGAAAATAAAGAGCACACTTAATGAAAACTGTGCATGATATCTGTGCAGAAAATGGCAAAAATCTACAGAATAAATTAAAGAATACCTAGGTAAATTTAAGAGATTTACCTTGTTCATAGAAAGCATTAGTTTCTCAGCCATGTCTGACTCTTTGTGTCCCCGTGGACTGTAACCCACCAGGCTCCTCTGTGCATGNGCAGAAAATGGCAAAAATCTACAGAATAAATTAAAGAATACCTAGGTAAATTTAAGAGATTTACCTTGTTCATAGAAAGCATTAGTTTCTCAGCCATGTCTGACTCTTTGTGTCCCCGTGGACTGTAACCCACCAGGCTCCTCTGTGCATGGGATTCTCCAGGCAAGAATTCTGGAGTAGGTTGCCATGTCCTCTGCCAGGCAATCTTCCCAACCCAGGGATTGAACCAAGTCTCCTGCACTGCAGACAGATTCCTTACTTTCTGAGTCATCAGGGAAGCCCCTCATAGATTAAAAGCTTCAATATTTTCTTTAAGCTCTCAATTATTTCTGAATTGATCCAAAATATAGATTCAATTTCATCTCAATTGAAATCTCAGCAGACTTTTTTTTTTTAATTGGCAAGTTGGAAGATGCTAGAATAACCAAGCATTCATATAGGAAAAAATTTCCATTTCACATGATACATAAAAAATAATTTAATAGGCAAATTTGTAAAGACACAAAGTACAACAATAATTACCAGGAATTTAGCAGGAGAGGAGAACAGAGAGATATTGTCTAATGGATAAGAGTTTCAGTTTGAGATGGTGAAAAAATTCTGGATATATAGTTGTATATATAGTTGTAATGGTAGCTCAGCAATCTAAATGTATATAATACTAATAAATTGTACACTTAAGATGGCTAAAATCATCAGTTTTATGTCTTTGTATTTTATCAAAATCTCAATCAAAAAGAAAAAAAATGGAATCAAGTCTTTGGAAAGTACCGTGGCCATCATAGCAATCTCTGGTTCTAACTAATGTGTGACTTATCAAGTAGAATGAGATATCAAAACCATTGCCTTTCTTAAAGACTTGGAGTAAATGACTGAATAAAATAATGCTTAAAGACTTTAAAGTATACACCAAACTGGTGGAATAAAAAATGCAAATCAAGTATATGTTAGAAATACATGCTTGGAACTATTTTTTAAAAATGAAACAGTGTAATTTCCATTAGATTGAGACATCAGACTCCCTTGAGATTTCACACTTTGCATCCTACATAATATGGGCATTTTTATGTATGCCTATTACAATGAAACTGTTAAAAATAATTCAAGGTGAATGATATAATAAAACTGTTAAAAATAATTCAAAGTGAATGATATAAAATAATATATAATTATTTATATTCACCTTGAATAAAAAATAAAGGTGAATGGTTTTACAAGGTGAATGTAAAAGATAAAAATGTGAAACTTCTAAAATTAAGGAGAAAAATATTTTTGTGATGTTAAGATAGACAAAGTTTTCTAGAGAACACAGAGACCCCCCCCAAAAATAGTAAATAAGACTTAAACCACAGCCAGATAATATTTATAAAGCTCAATAATAAAAAAACAATAACAATATAAATGGCTTCCTGGGTGGCTCAGAGGTTAAAGCGTCTGCCTTCATTGCGGGACACCCGGGTTCAATCCCTGGGTCAGGAAGATCCCCTGGAGAAGGAAATGGCAATCCACTCCAGTATTCTTGCTTGGAGAAAACCATGGATGGAGAAGCCTAGTAGGTTACAATATAAAAGGGCAAACAACTTGACAGACACTTCCTCAAGAACATACAACTGGCTAATAAACTTGGACAGTTCAGTATTCCACTCCAGTACTCTTGCTTGGAAAATCCCATGGATGGAGGGGCCTGGTAGGTCCATGGGGTTGCTAAGGGTCAGACACAACTGAACGACTTCACTTTCACTTTTCACTTTCATGCACTGGAGAAGGAAATGGCAACCCACTCCAATATTCTTGCCTGGAGAATCCCAAGGACTGGGGAGCCTGGTGGGGTGCCGTCTATGGAGTTGCACAGAGTCAGACACGACTGACGCGACTTAGCAGCAGCAGCAGCAGTTCAGTATTATTCATCATGAAAATTCAAGTAAAAGCCACATTACTAGGATTGCTAAAATTGAAAAGAATGACAATACTAAGGGTTAAGAAGCATGTGGAGCCACTGGAACTCCCATTGTTTGCTGGTGAAATAGAAACTAGTACCATCATTTAGAAAACTACTTGGCAGTTCACTATAAAGTTAAAATATACCTACCCCATGATTGAGAAAATTCACTCTAAAATATTTTTCCCAAGAGAAATCAAAACCAGTGCTCCCTAAAATATTGGTACAAGAATATTTATTACAGGTTTATTTATAATACTGAAAACTGGAAACAAATTAAAATGTGAATGAGTAAACAAATTGTGGATATTTATACAAGGGAATACTAGCTTGAGTTATAAATGAAAGTACAATGAAGGCATACAACAATATGGACAAATTTCACAGAAATTATTTAGGGCAAATGAAACCAGATATTTACATTTTCATTTAAATATATCTGTAGAACAGGAAAAATTGGTAATAGAAATTAAATAAATTATTGCCTTGCATTGGGGAGAAAACAAATATAAGAGACTGAATGTAAAAGTATAAATGAAAAAACGCTCTGAGGTGACTGAAATGTTTTTGCTTATAGTGTGGTCACATAGATATTTCTTTGTCAAAACTCTTTCCACTGAAAACTTCACATCTATGCTTTTAATCCAAATTACACTTTGTGGTGGCTAATTTTATGTGTCAGCTTGAAAGTTATTTGTTGGTGAGATTAACATATATTGGTGGTTTGAGTAAAGTCAATTGCTCTCCATAATGTGGGTAGGTTTCATTCAGTAAGGTGAAGGCCTGAATAAAGCAAAAAGACTGGTGTCCCTAGCAAGAGGACTGCATTTCTCCAGCTGACTGCCTTTAGACTTCATTTGCACCATTGGCTTTCCTGGTGATCCAGCATGCTGGCCTAACCTGCCAATTGTGGACCTGCTAACTTCCATATTGTGTGAGCTAATTCATAACAGTAAATCTCTCTCATCCCCTCATATAAATATATACATGTACACAAGCATACTTCCTATTTTTTTCCTCTGGCAAATATTAATGTATACCTCAAGTTTATTAAATAATATAGAGCAAATTCTCGAGAAACAATATGCTAATGCAAAGGAATCCTTCCAAGACAGTAGATTTCATTCCAAGCCAGGATTCAGGGTGTACAACTTGTGTTTGTACTCAGTTGTATCCAACTCTTTGTGACGCTTTAGACTGTAGCCCACCAGGCTCCTCTGTCCAAGGGACTTTTTCAAGCAAGAATACTGTAGTTGGTTGCCATTTTCTCCTCCAGGGGATCTTTCCAACCCAGGAATTCAACCCACCACATATCCTGTGTCCCCTGCATAGCAGACAGATTTTTTACCCACTGAGCCATCAGGTAAGCCAAAACTATTCCATTTTTCTTTATGAATCTTGCATAATCCAGCTACTGGGAAAAATTAAGTTGAGTTTTCATTCTGCCAACTTCCTCCTTCCTAAAGGTTCTGATTCTTTATCCTCCATGGAATCTACGTCTCCTTAGGTATTTTAGTCTGTCCCTACTCTGAGACCATATTCACTCAGGCTAAGCTTCTACACGGAGAAGGCAATGGCACCCCACTCCAGTACTCTTGCCTGGAAAATCCCATGGATGGAGGAGCCTGGTGGGCTGCTGTCCATGGGGTGGCTGAGAGTTGGACACGACTCAGTGACTTCACTTTCACTTTTCACTTTCCAGCATTGGAGAAGGAAATGGCAACCCACTCCAGTGTTCCTGCCTGGAGAATCTCAGGGATGGCAGAGCCTGGTGGACTGCCATCTATGGGGTCGCACAGAGTCAGACATGACTGAAGCGACTTAGCAGCAGCAGCAGCAGCAAGCTTCTACAACATTCTTACTGCTCTTCATGAACTTTCTGGGTCATGGCTGGAAGCACTTGGCTCCTCCATTCTGTCAGTGTCTGAATACAATGTCTGCATTTCTAGTACTGCTGCTGCAGTAGATAGAAATCCTCTATCCATTGGATTTCCCAGGCAGGAATACTGGAATGGGTTGCCATTTCTTTCTCCAGAGAATCTTCCCAACCCAGAATCAAATCTGTGTTTCCTGCATTGGCAGGTGGATTCTTTACCACTAAGCCTACTGGGAAACCCCATAAATAAAATATACTTCAATTAAAAACCAAAACCAGAAAAAATCTAAGCTCCTTAGTGGCCTTTATTTTTGCTACCTTCTCACCTCTGCTCAACGGAGAAGGCAATGGCACCCCACTCCAGTACTCTTGTCTGGAAAATTCCATGGACAGAGGAGCCTGGTAGGCTGCAGTCCATGGCGTCGCGAAGAGTCGGACACGACTGAGCGACTACCCTTTCACTTTTCACTTTCATGCATTGGAGAAGGAAATGGCAACCCACTCCAGTGTTCTTGCCTGGAGAACCCCAGGGGCAGGAGAATCTGGTGGGCTTCCGTCTACAGGGTCGCACAGAGTCGGACACGACTGAAGTGACGCAGCAGCAGCAGCAGCAGCAGCAGCAGCAGCACCTCTGCTTGAAACACTCTTCTCTCTTTTATTAGATTGATTATTTCTTCTCTTGATTGGCCACGATTGATGTCAATGTAGCCTTTTCAGAGAGGCCCTCCTTGATCACATTAGTAATTTCATACTCTTTTGTTATTCACTATTTCTGTACATTATTTTTCACTTTATTCTTTCAGTGTGTATCATAATATAATAAATTACAAAGTAAAATCAGACCTTAAGAAATGAAGAAAGTGAGGAAGAAATAAGTAGGATTTAACTAATAGTGAAAAGAATACAATAGGAAGAGAATACAATTACAACATTTGCAAAGTCACTGACATGCAGAGACTACTGAAGATACACACGTCTGAGGACTGGAAATGATAGCAAATACATGTTTTTGTTTTTGCTTTTACTAAATTCAAGTCACTTTGCAAAATATTACAAGTTTTGATTAACTCCGAAAATGAACAATAAATATGAAATTATTTTATTTTTATCAATGCTTAAATCAAATTTGTCTTTTGTGTCATCTCTTTCTTTATAAGTGAAGAAAATTAATATTAGTGGTATCTTTTGTTCTCAAAAACTTGGGTCTCCCGCATTGTAGACAGACGCTTTACCATCTGAGCCAGTCAGTGTGGCTCAGATGGTAAAGCGTCTGTCTACATTGCGGGAGACCTGTGTTCTATCCCTGGGTCTGGAAGATACCCTGGAGAAGGAAATGGCAATCCACTCCAGTACTCTTACCTGGAAAATCCCATGGACAAAGGAGCCTGGTAGGCTACAGTCCATGGGGTCGCAAAGAGTCGGACACGACTGAGCGACTTCACTTTGTTCTCAACTTATAAATACAGCATCTCAACTTTACATATATATTTTAATATATTATAAAACAAAGCACTATTTTTACCCTTGTTTTCAAAAAGTTAATTGAATATTTTATTTTGTTTATTCTTAAAATAACAACATTAAATTATTATCTCAGACCACATTAGAAAAACATCACATTTGGTGCAAAAAAGTGTCATCTGGAGATTGGTATAAATATATTGAGAGAAATATTTTCTACAGAACTTGGATAAAACTAGATTTCAAAGATTTGCTCAATCACATTATGACTCATCCAGTGCCTTACTGAGCACACAGAAACCTTTCAGTAAATATTTATTGATTGATTGAAAAAACATACTTGAAGGCATTTCAAATGTGAGCTATTTGTCCAAACTGTACAAATAAAATTACACAGATAAAAAAAGTTCCCTTTGAAAAAACTTTATGACACATGAGTTTTCAGCCAGTTGAATTAACAATATGTGTTTATTGGTTGCTTGTAGAAGTCTTGGTTCTTTCTAAGGAGCAAAAGATGTAGTCAATCTCTTGTTTCAAAGAGCTTACAAAAAATGGTGACACATGTAATGTGCATGTAAACTTTGGGAAAAAATTAAAAATTCTTAGGTGAGGGAAGTTTGTAAGGTCTGGAATCACATAGTTTTCCCTATGTAAGCTAAAAAGTTTTCCCAGGTGGCGGCAGTGGTCAAGACCCTGCCTGCCAGTGCAGGAGACCTAAGAGATGCAGGTTTGATCCCTGGGTCAGGAAGATCCCCTGGAGAAGGAAATGGCAATCCATTCCAGTATTCTTGCCTGGAGAATCCCATGGACAGTGGAACCTGGAGGGCTATAGTCCAAGGAGTCACAAAGAGTCAGACACAACTGAGCACATGCCAATTATCTTAGGTGACATTATTTTTAAAAATATATNTCCCTGGGTCAGGAAGATCCCCTGGAGAAGGAAATGGCAATCCATTCCAGTATTCTTGCCTGGAGAATCCCATGGACAGTGGAACCTGGAGGGCTATAGTCCAAGGAGTCACAAAGAGTCAGACACAACTGAGCACATGCCAATTATCTTAGGTGACATTATTTTTAAAAATATATTTGACTGAATAAAAGTAAAATAATTTTTTTTTAACTCTTTACACATAATGTGAATTTCCTTTCTTTTTTCATATTTTACTTTCTTTTTAAAATTCCATTGCCAGGCAAGTGGCTTGGGTTCTTGACAGAGGGTATGGAAATATTCAGGTCTGTATTTCCCAGGTCTTAGCACTATCCAGACATTCAGATTATTTATTTATTTATTTATTTATTTTCTTAACTGCATAATTATAGCATATGCTAACAAAAGAAATAACAGAAAGAAGAATTAAATATATTTAAACTCACGGTGTGTTGTGCCTGTAGACATGATGTTAGGGACCTACATGAAAGCACATAGACCAAGCCCCTGACTTGGTTTGATTTTTGGTGCACTGGCCCAAGACACATGCAAGAAAAAAGCAAAGCAGTTAGCAAGCTAATGAAAAAATTTTCTTATGGTTAAAGCCTACATAATTAGATGATACTTGCTAATGTTTTTCTTAGTGTGTATATATCATACATCCTTAAAATTCTGTGATACTTTATGTTTGCCTGGAAAAATAAATTAAAAACAAAAAGAAGCTTCACAACACATAAGTTCAATGTATCAGTGTAAGCATCACATCTCATATTTTATCCTGAAATGTTTATGAAGTCTCTGCTCCATTAAATCTTCACCCCAATAACCTTAGAAAGCCCCTTGAGTTTATACATTTTAGTGCCTGTTGGTTGATATTTTTATCTTTCAGTAATAAATGCTTTTATTTTGAAATTACTTATGTACCATATGCAGAGAATAAACACATATTTTCCCTCTGATAAAATGTCAAGAAAATGAAAATAAACAGAGGGATATATGGATATATACTAAAACATCATTAAAGCTTAGTTGATTCTGCTTACCAAGACACCTTAATATTCAGTCGAGATCACTGCCAAATCTATTCAACCATAGCAATTGATGTCAATAGATAAAGACAGTCAGAATCATTCCTTGAACTATACTGCATCCTAACTCAGTTGTTTAAGCTATGCAGCCATTGTCCAGAGACTGAACTTTCTGTCACTTTCTCTCTCTCCTTCATTAATTTTCTTTTATCTATAAATATTTTATAAAAAAATAGATTTATATAGCCCACTTTGGACATGATGCTAATATAAAAGTAAAAAGGTCCTTTCTGTCTCCTATACCCAGGTCAAGATGGGAAGGGGAATAGAAGATTCAAGTGTCCTCAGTAAATTTACCTTGGTTTTTATATGTGGGCTTGATAAAGGACAGAAATGGTATGGACCTAACAGAAGCAGAAGATATTAAGAAGAGGTGGCGAGAATACACAGAATGACTCGATGGATGTGAGTCTGAGTGAACTCTGGGAGATGGTGATGAACAGGGAGGCCTGGCGTGCTGGGATTCATGGGGTCGCAAAGAATCAGACACGACTGAGCGACTGAACTGAACTGTGGTCCATGTGATCAGATTGATTAGTTTTCTGTGTTTATGGTTTCATTGTGTCTGCCCTCAGATGCCCTCCCGCAACACCTACCATCTTACTTGGGTTTCTCTTACCTTGGGTGTGGGGTATCTCTTCACGGCTGCTCCAGCAAATCGCAGCCACTGCTCCTTACCTTGGATGAGGGGTGTCTCCTCACGCCAGCCCCTCCTGACCTTGAATGTGGAGTAGCTTCTCTTGGTCCTCCTGCACCGGAGTTTAGTTCTTAGGCAATTGCTAAGTACTTAAATATGCCTTCCCTTTGAGCCTGTAAATCCATTCTTAGGTATTCACCCTAGGGTGAACCCACAGGGGATAGGACTCACTCTCAAGAGGATAGACCAGAAGGAGAGGCATAAGGAAGTCTTGCATTTCCACTCCAGGTCCTTTGGCCAGGATACTCTAGGGTCCTAGGTACCTAGAACATGGTCTCGAAGGATAGAAGTGAAGGTTCCAGGTTGGCACATCTTCTTGCTCATTGGCTCTTTGGTACCTGGGGAAGACAGCATCCAAAGGACCAAACTGATTACTTTCTGGCAAATATCACCACCAAGACTCTGGAGTCAAACCTGATTTCTGTTTTCATTTTGAATCCTTTTCCCCAAATGAAATCTTAATATAATTATTTTTAAAAATATAAATATAATAATAATTTGCACTTCTAAAGCACTTATCATATGCCAGGCACTATCCTCAGGACTATGCACATACTAACTCATTTAACTGAAGTAATTCTTTGTTTTTTCCAACTATAAAAAGACATGAATTTGTTTAAAAACAAAACAAAACCACAGACCCCAAACTTCATCTCTTGTGCTAAAGCCAATGATACCAAACCTAGACTTAATATCTCACCTACTTGCAGTTTCAGCCTCTTCCCAGAAATGTAATCTTAAATCAACCAGCTTGGAATTTTCTGCACATAGGCCCTCTCCATCCCCCAAAGAAAGAAGTAATCTGCTTCATAAAACCCTCGCTGCTCCCTTCCTCTGCTCATGCCAGACTCTATGCAAATCCATGGACTGTAGCCTGCCAGGGTCCTCTGTCCATGGGATTTTCCAGGCAAGAAGAATACTAGAGTGGGTTGCCATNCCTCTCCATCCCCCAAAGAAAGAAGTAATCTGCTTCATAAAACCCTCGCTGCTCCCTTCCTCTGCTCATGCCAGACTCTATGCAAATCCATGGACTGTAGCCTGCCAGGGTCCTCTGTCCATGGGATTTTCCAGGCAAGAAGAATACTAGAGTGGGTTGCCATTTCCAACTGAGGGATCAAACCCACCTCTTTTGCATCTCCTGCATTGGCAGGCAGATTCTTTTTTTTTTGTTTTTGTATTGAAGGATAATTGCTTTACAGAATTTTGTCATTTTCTGTCAAACCTCAACAGGAATCAGCCTAGGGTATGCATATGTCCCCTCCCTCTTGAAGCTCCCTCCCATCTCCCTCCCCATCCCATCTCTTTAGATTGATACAGAGCCCATTTGAGTTTCCTGAACCATACAACAAATTCACATTGGCTATCTATTTTACATATGGTAATGTAAGTTTCCATGTTACTTCTTCCATACATCTCACCCTCTCCTTCCCTCTCCCCATGTCCATAAGTCTCTTCTCTATGTCTGTTTCCCCCATTGCTGCCTTATAAATTCTTCAGTACCATTTTTATAGATTCCATATATAACAGGCAGATTCTTGACCACTGGGCCACCTGGGAAGCCCGTCCCTTCCTCTCCCCTCCCCCCAAAAATTATCCTTATCTAAAAATAATCCTTTTATTTATTTGTTTAAAACTTTATCTTTACTTTTTAACACCAAAACATTTTAGCAATATTTTAAATGTAGTTTTTCACTTTACTTAATACTTTTCTATATTTTTTAAAAAGTAACTGAAAAAACAAAATTCAGCTGAATAAATGTGAGGAAATAATTGGCTTTAAACAACAATTCATGAATAGGGCAGCAACCCATCTAGCAGCTATCAGGGGTTGTATAAAATGGAAGGTTTCTATAGGCTGGCAAGTCGGGCAAGGGAGCTATTAGCATAATAAAAGAAAGGACTGGAGCTATACCCCAACAGAAAAGTATTAACAGTAAAGTTTAAAACTACATTAAAAATAATACTTCTGTCCCAGGCCTCCCCCACTCAGCTCTTTTTTTTTTTTTTTTTTAGAAACAACCCGCTGCCAAACCAAGCCTATTCCACAACAGCCAAGGACCAGATTGCAGATGAAATGGAAGCTGGGGCAGGGGTAATGGATGTAGGTTAGTGTTCTTAATCCTGGGAGCAGAAGGCAAGAAAAAAGAATTCTTGAAGAAAGTAGAAAAGTTTAGTAGCTCCAGGAAAAAAATGCAGCCCCTCCCTAGTAATCAGAGAAAGGAAAATAACATTTTCCCCCTCTGGGATAGGCAAAAAAGATGGACAGGGCAAATGTCCAAACGGGGAGGGAGCAGAGGACTGGCCCACATCTGCCGCGCTTTTGGTGGGAGTGGAAATTGAGGACCAGCGATCACTGGTGACGTAGACCTCATGTGACCAGGAGTCGACGTGTGCAGAGGTCCTGCTAGTCTGGTCCTTGTTCCCGTCTGGGTACCAGCTTCCTTCAGCAGCGGTAGCCGGTGGGGCCAACGGTGGGGAAGGAGAAGGAGTCTACTGGCTGAAATTTTTCAGGTTGGTGGCAAAATAGATGCTGCCTGGGAATTACTAGGGTGGGGATGACCTAGAAGCAGAGATTTAAGGGAGCCTTGGAAAAGTCCATCTCTCCACCTCCCACCTCCAGGTCTGCAGGAAATGATGACCCTTGGGAAAGGGACTAGGGGTCCCGGAAGAAGGACAAGGAGACCTGTGATAGTTTAAAAATAATCATCCTCTGCCACCTAAGACCGCTTTCCCAACACCTCCCTTCCCCCCACCCCAACGCCCAGTTTTAATGATAGTTTGGAAATTTGCTTTTCCGACTCCCTGTCTGATGGAAAATTCGAGCTAACTTGCACTATGGAGAGGGAGAGAAATGAGGGAAACAGAAGGTGGGAAAGTTTCCATAACCGGGGACCTTAACAGGCAAAGTGCGTGGAGTTGCCCAGCCCGCCGGGTGCTCGCCCCACCCCCACTCTTATGCCCTCCCCCTCCCGTTTCCCGCTGCTCTGCAGGTCTGCTGTTCTGAAAAGGCCCGGACGAAAAGTGACCGGATCCGTACCGGAGGATGAGGGAAACGTTATAAAGACCCCTCGGGCGGAGGTGGGCAAAGGAGGGCCTGAGGTCGTGGGCCCCTATGCTCTTCCCCCACACCCCTCTTCTCCCAGCTTACTGTGTTCTAGGAGGGTCTGGCGTTCTGCTTTGTGTGAGAGAAATGGTTGAGAAGAACCTTGGAAAAGGCTGGAGGGAGGGACGAGGGAGGTGAGGAGGTGGAAAATGGAGGTGAGAATGGCAGGCTCAGGGGAAACCCTGACGGCTGACGTATCCTTCTTGCTTCCTAGAAGTAGTTGTTTTCACAGAAAAATAAGTAGAAGAAAAGAAAGGAAGAGGGAAAGAAAGGGAGACACAAGATGAAACCCTGTCAAAAAACTGAAGAAAAACCAGAAAATGAGAATGAACCAAAACTTGAAGAAGTACCAAAGCCTGAGGAAAAGCAAGAGGAGGAGGAAAAAGCAGAAGGAACTTTTAGAGAAAGACTGATTCAGTCTCTCCAGGAATTTAAAGAAGATATACACAACAGGCATTTAAGCAAGGAAGATATGTTTAGAAATGTGAATGAAATTGAAGAGATAAGGAGAGTCAGAAACAAACTTATAGTGATGCGTTGGAAGGTTAATCGAAACCATCCTTACCCCTATGTAATGTAGTTTACCTTGATTTCTGTTTTTTCTGATGTTGACGTTACTTTCTTTTTTGTTGTCCTGTATATCTCTGTCCATCTTTCGGCTTTTATCTTGTTGCTATTAGTGGTTTTAGCTGCATCTCATTGTTTATTTCAAAGCAATCTACGTCTTTGCCTTTTAATAGGAGAGCTTTACTCATTTGTACAAAAAGAGATTCCTAACAGGATATAAAATGTAAAAATGTTACTAAGTAATATGTGAGTATCATATTTTTGAAAGGGAAGGGTACATTTGTGTATTCCATATATACACAGAAGAATATGTGAAGGATGAAAGACAAAAAATATAGTCAGTGGTAGGATTATGAGTGATTTTTTTTTATTCAGCTTATTTGTATTTTTCCTTATTTCTAGAATGTACACACTTTATTGTTAAAAATAATAAAAGTTTTATAACAAAAAAAGTAACCAACAGTAGTTAGTATATTTCTAAAGGCATTGAGACACAATATTTATTAGCAGAATTTTAGAAGTAAATATGAACTGCAAATTACCACCAGACCTTTTAGCTAGAAAAATTAATTTTATATCTTTTCTCATTTGCAGTATAGAGATAATAATGATCTTTCTGGGATCTCATGAGGACCAANTAGATGTGTATAAGAGACAGAATATAGTCAGTGGTAGGATTATGAGTGATTTTTTTTTATTCAGCTTATTTGTATTTTTCCTTATTTCTAGAATGTACACACTTTATTGTTAAAAATAATAAAAGTTTTATAACAAAAAAAGTAACCAACAGTAGTTAGTATATTTCTAAAGGCATTGAGACACAATATTTATTAGCAGAATTTTAGAAGTAAATATGAACTGCAAATTACCACCAGACCTTTTAGCTAGAAAAATTAATTTTATATCTTTTCTCATTTGCAGTATAGAGATAATAATGATCTTTCTGGGATCTCATGAGGACCAAATAAGGTACTGACTGTGAACTATATTTGATAGGCTTTTATTTCCATATGCCCATGTAGGATGCCAAATCCTTAAGAGATTTGTTGTAGGTATTTTGGAGGGAGAAGGTTAGTTCTCACCTGCGCTTAAGAAAAAATCCAGACAGCTGTTAGGTGGGTGCCACCTTTGTTTTTCTCTCCTCCTGCGCCTGCCCAGCCTTCTACGCCCCTCCCCTTGATACTACCCCATGTACTGGGTATTTCTGTCCCTTCATTCAGATTCTGTACCCCTCAGCCCCTAACACTGCTGATGTGCTAGAAATCTCAAATAGTGAAGGAAGGAAGGAAGGAAGGTGAAGTCGCTCAGTCGTGTCCGACTCTTTGCGACCCCGTGGACTGTAACCTACTAGGATTCTCCATCCGTGGGATTCTTGGAACCTGCTTGATTCTCCAGTCTGAGACCTACAGAAGTGGGGAAAATGCCCATCTCTTCAGTTTAGATAGACGTTTATGCAGGGCCACTTGGGCTGTGGTATCTTACCGATACCTTGGCAACTTTGGGGTTTTAATCAAAGAACCCCTCTTCCCTATAGGACTCAAGACACAATGGGTCTGTTTAGGGTTGGGACCAGAAAATAAGTCTGAATAACAGACATTATGCTTTAGTCAGGGTTGCTTCTGAGTCTAAAGATTGGTTTATCTTCCTGAGTCTCACTTCCTTAGGGTGAGTGATCTCTCCCCAAAAGACTGGTGGCAGGCCTCCTCAGCAACTCAAAAGATACCCTTAGACTTGTGTAAGTTTTAAAGGGAGGTTCAAGTCAGATTTGGGGATATTCCCATTCTTTATTGGAAATGTATGAAAGTGCTGAGTAAGACTTACTGTATATTTATATCTGCATCCAAATTTTCATAACTATATGTATATCTGTGGATCACAGTTGTACCAACAGTGTGTTATTTTTCCTCTGTGATGCTCTTTTTGGAGGCAGTTAATCATTTCAAACCATTCTTCAAGGTTATGGCAGCTTGATGGATGCAGGTGAAGGTTCAGGAACTCACTTGCCAGCATTATAAGACTGGTTGAATCCAGCCCCCTGGCACTGAGGAGTGGCACTGGGGCAGGACATGGAAGGACTCCCCCAAGGCACACCCCTCTCCAAGATGATCTGACATTGGTTTCTCTGCTCCAGCCTGCAGCAGGCACCGACCCTCCTAGGCTGAGGGCCAGGCTGTCCTGGACATGCATACCAGGACAACTGTCCCATTGCAGGTCACAGCACTAGACTTCCTTTATTCCTTTTTTTCCCTCACAAAAGGGCTTGATGGGAACTTCTTTTTAAAGGAAAAATGTAAGATTTCAAAAGTCACTAACTAAAAACATTGGTTGTGATAGTCTTTGTCCCAGCAATGACTACTCTGGAGGTAATCAGATAACTTGGGATTAAGGTAGAAGGGCCTACTGGAGATGATTTCAGATAATACACAAATATTTTAAGTTGTAATATCCATGTATTTGGGGCTTCCCAGGTGGCGTTAGTGATAAAGAACCTGCTTGCCAATGCAGGAGACATAAGAGATGTGGGTTCAACTCTTGAGTTGGGAAGATCCTGGAGGAGAGAATGGTAACCCAGCCCAGAGAATACCATGGACAGAGGAGCCTGGTGGGCTGGAGTCCATGGGGTCACAAAGAGTCGGACACTACTGAAGCAACTTAGCATGCATACACATATTCATGTATTTATTTGAATGTATATTAACAAATCTTTAAGGCAAATGATGATAGTTTAGATTAAGGCAGTGCTATAAAGTTAACTTTTCAAAAAAGTACCCAAATTTCCCTTTCAAAAAATATTCAAATTAAATAAGTGAGTCAGTTTGAAGACAAACATGAAGTAGAATACTATGTTAATAGCAAAGGTGGTACATAGATATGGCAAAAGTTATCCTAGTGGGAAATGCTGTTGTCACTCTTTTGCAACCCCGTGAACTATAGCCCACCAGGCTCCTCTGTCCATGGAATTCTCCAGGCAAGAATACTGGAGTGGATAGCCATTCCCTTCTCCAGGAGATCTTCCCAACCCAGGGATTGAACCCAGGTCTCCTGCATTGGCAGGTGGATTCTTTACCACTGAGCCACCTGGGAAGACAGGAAATATTGCCCCAGTATAATTGGTTTAGAGAATAATATCTGGAAACACTTGTCAAAATGGGTGCAATCTGAGATTTTACCCTATCTACAAATTAACAAGTTAATATTAACCTGCTACTGTTTAACCTGCTTTTGCTATGGCAAATGGCACTACAGTCCCAGTCCTAAAGACATTACTACCCATGATAAAAGCAGTAGCCTTGGCTTCATTTGGGTTTGTATCAGTTCCCCATGATCAAGTCCCATGAGCTGACACAGCCCGTCATGGGTGATGGCACATGCAGTGCACCGTGTTCTAGGAAAGATGCCCATAGTTTGGAGAATTCACTGCTTTCATAGTAAGCAAAAGCAAGCCTGCTGTGTCCACAGAAGGGGAAAGACATTACCTCCTGCCTCAAATTTGCTTGCTGCAAATAAACTCTGAGAAATGGCCTGCCTGCGTAAAGAGTGGTTAGGCCCTTAAGAACGTACAAGGATGCTCAGGACTCAAGGCAGATTGCCTCTCCCGGTAACACTTTTCTCTGTGCAACAAATCTTAATGTGAATGGTAAGCCTTTCCTAACATCACAGATTTTGATTTATAATTCCAAGTTAAAGCAGATAATGCATTATAATACTGTATACTATAGACAGGAAATTTGTAATTCTAATTTTTACTTAAATACATAGGACTTTGAATGAATACTAATTAACTGAATGAAAAGAACATCACCTAAGAAACCACAAGTAAATAATCTATGAGGAACTTTGAAGTTACAGTAAGATATAGCTACTGTGACACACAAAATTAAAGAAATAGAGGAGCAAAAACCATGGATTTATCAAGATACTAATGACAGGAAAAATATTCTGCAAAATTTTTCACTGAGAAATTGACAGGTGTGTGTGTGTGTGTGCTTGTAAGTCAGCCCCAGATCCTTTACATATATAATCGTTACTGCCTCTATAAAAGGAAAAGCCAAAAGCTAGGAGGAAAGCTGGTCTGTTCCCTCTATAGGAAAGTTTTGAGGGAGGGGGAAACCTTTTGCACATAATGGTATCCAAAATCAATCATTTGATATTTTGACACCAGTGTTTTGCAAGAGCTTCAGGAAAAAACAGCCGCATCTTTTGCTAGATAATTTACTTGAGTATGGGACAGCTTTTCATGTACTATTAGTCATTCAAACATCTTACTTTGAGAAATGTCCATTCAAATATTTTGCTTAAACATCCCCTTAATATTTTCAGTACACTATAGGTAAAGAATCCATTTGCAAGGATGAGGTAGCTCCATATGTACTACATGTTCACCATGCATTATTACAAGAAAAATGAAGGACAGGAGGTTAAGTATAATATATACAGGTGGCGCTAGTGGTAAAGAACCTGCTTGCCAGTGCAGGAGACGTAAGAGATGCAGGTTTGATCCCTGGGTCAGGAAGATCCCCTGGAGAAGGAAACGGCAGCCCATTCCAGTATTCTTGCCTGGAGAATCCCTTGGACAGAGGAGCTTGATAGGCTACAGCCGATGGTATCGCAAAGAGTCAGACACGACTGAAGCAACTTAGCACAGCACACACATACATACACATACTCACAAATACCAACATAAAGCCCTTCAGCTCACTAAAGGGAGGGATTGTGTCTTTCAAAGTGATATCTTGATATCTCATCAGACCTCTTGCTATCTGATTGTTTAAGGAATAATTACTTTTAAAAAATTTCTCCTAATAGATCATTCTATTATCCTTGCATTGTAACATGTATTCTTGCATGTCAAAATAGTTTCTTGTACTTACACAAAGTCCTTCCCTTTCATGAATTCTGAGTCCTTTTCCAGATGTTATGCTATTAACCTACTATTTAACAGAAAAGGAAGTAAGGCTTAAAGAGAGTATGAGTCTCGGTCAAGGTCACCCAGCTATTAAATGGAACACCTGCCTAAGGTCAAAGCCCTCACTCCTAATCTCTACTCTGCAACAGTTGGTATTTAATAAATACTAACAACAACAGCAACACTGCTAAATGGCTTCCCATCATTTCCTTAAAGCTCCTACTCATTATCCCAGAATAGACGTTACTTCTTTTAAAACAGTTTTATCGAGATATAATTCACACATCATATAATTCACCCACCTTAAGTGTACAAGTCAATAGTTTTTAGTGTACATTTTCACATCAAAGAGAAATACCATACCTTAGCTATGATCCTGCCCCCACACCTCTATCCCTTCAGCCCGAAGTAAACATTAATCTACTTTCTGTCTCTATAGATTTCCTTTTCCTGGACATTTCATAAAAATGGACTCATAAAATGTGGTCTTTTGTTATTGGCTTTTTTCACTTAGCATATGTTTTCAAGGTTAATCCATTGTGTACCATGTGTTAATTTCCTTTTATGGCTGAACAATGTTCTGTTGTATGGATATGAACATTTTGTTTATCCATTAGTCCATTGATGGATATTTGGGCTGTTTTCATCTTTTGCTTGTTATGGATAATGTTGCTATGTAGATTTATGTACAAGTTTTGTGAGGACATAATGTTCTTATTTCTCTAGGGTAGATATCTAGCAATTGAATTGCTGTGTCATACAGTAACTCTATGCTTAATTGTTTCAGGGACTGCCATACTATTTTCCAAACTGGCTGACCATTTTACCTTCAGTGTGTATACTGCTGTATACTTATCAGCAGTGTGCAAGGGTTCCAGTTTTCCCATATCCTTGGCAACACTTTATTTTCTGACTTTTTGACTGTAGCCATTTTAGCAGAGGTGAGTGATATGTTATTGTGGTTTGGATTTACATTTCTCTGATGGTTAATGATATTGAGGATCTCTCCATGAGCTTATTGGCCACTAATATATATTACCAGGAGAAATGTCTATACAGATCCTTTGCCCATTTTTAATTGGGATATTTGCCTTTTTATTATTGAGTTGTAAGAGTTTTTATATACTCTGAATACAAATCCCTTGGATATATGATTTGTACATACCTTTTCCCATTCTGTGGGTTATCTTTTTACTTTCCTGGTGGTATACTTTTTAGAAAATTATTTATTTTATTTATTTAGGTTTGGCTGAGCTGGGTCTTTGTTGCTTTGCGTGGACTCTATCTAGTTGTGGTGAGTGAGAGCCACTCTCCGTTGCAGTGCACAGGCTTCTCATTGCAGTGGCTTCTCTTGTGGAGCACAGGCTCTACATGCACGGGCTTCAGTAGTTGCAGGAAGTAGGCTCAGAAGGTGTGGCTTGTGGGCTCTAGAGCATGGCCTCAGTAGTCCTGGTACCAGGCCTAGTTGCTCTGCGGCATGTAGAATCTTCCCAGACGAGGGGCTGAACCTGTGTCCCCTGATTGGCAGGCAGATTCTTATCCTCTGTACCACCAGGGAAGTCCTGATGGTATACTTTGATGCCCTCCAAATTTTAGTTTTGATGAAGTTTGTATGTGTCTGTGTCATGAGAAATGCTGGACTGGAAGAAACTCAAGCTGGAATCAAGATTGCCGGGAGAAACATCAATAACCTCAGATATGCAGATGACACCACCCTTATGGCAGAAAGTGAAGAGGAGCTAAAAAGCCTCTTGATGAAAGTGAAAGAGGAGAGCGAAAAAGTTGGCCTAAAGCTCAACATTCAGAAAACGAAGATCATGGCATCCAGTCCCATCACTTCATGGGAAATAGATGGGGAAACAGTGGAAACAGTGCCAGACTTTATTTTTTTAGGCTCCAAAATCACTGCAGATGGTGACTGCAGCCATGAAATTAGAAGACGCTTACTCCTTGGAAGAAAAGTTATGTCCAACCTAGATAGCATTTTCAAAAGCAGAGACATTACTTTGCCGACTAAGGTCCGTCTAGTCAAGGCTATGGTTTTTCCTGTGGTCATGTATGAATGCTGTCTCTTATACACATCTCCCGGCAATCTTGATTCCAGCTTGTGTTTCTTCCAGTCCAGCGTTTCTCATGATGTGTTCTGCATAGAAGTTAAATAAGCAGGGTGACAATATACAGCCTTGACGTACTCCTTTTCCTATTTGGAAACAACCTAGATAGTATATTCAAAAGCAGAGACATTACTTTGCCGACTAAGGTCCACCTAGTCAAGGCTATGGTTTTCCCTGTGGTCATGTATGGATGTGAGAGTTGGACTGTGAAGAGGCTGAGCGCCGAAGAATTAATGCTTTTGAACTATGGTCTTGGAGAAGACTCTTGAGGGTCCCTTGGACTGCTAGGAGATCCAACCAGTCCATTCTGAAGGAGATCAGTCCTGGGATTTCTTTGGAAGGAACGATGCTAAAGCTGAAACTCCAATACTTTGGCCACCTGATGGAAGAGCTTACTCATTAGAAGACTCTTGAGGGTCCCTTGGACTGCTAGGAGATCCAACCAGTCCATTCTGAAGGAGATCAGTCCTGGGATTTCTTTGGAAGGAACGATGCTAAAGCTGAAACTCCAATACTTTGGCCACCTCATGTGAAGAGTTGACTCATTGGAAAAGACTCTGATGCTGGGAGGGATTGGAGGCAGGAGGAGAAGGGGACGACAGAGGATGAGATGGCTGGATGTCATCACGGACTCAATGGAAGTGAGTCTGAGTGAACACTGGGAGTTGGTGATGGACAGGGAGGCCTGGCGTGCTGTGATTCATGGGGTCGCAAAGAGTCGGACACAACTGAGCGACTGAACTGAACAGAACTGAAGTGACTGCAAGATGGGAACCCCTCGTGACTCAGTGGTAGAGAATCCTCCTGCCATTGCCCGAGATTCATGTTCAATCCCTGGGTCAGGAAGATCCCCTGGAGAAGGTAATGGCAGTCCACTCCAGTATTTTTGACTGGGAAATCCCATGGACATAAGAATGTGACAGGCTGCAGTCCAGGGGGTCATAAAGAATCTGAAAAAAATTAGAGATTAAACATGGTAACAAAGACTGAAAATGGAGCAATCACCAAGGCACTTAGCCTATAACTCTCTCTTCTTATATTCAGGGTGAACTCATCAGCAAGGTTCATGCTTGGCAGGAAAGCTTTTTGAGCAAATAGATAACAATTTTTCTCTTTCAAAACTTTTAATAAATTACAGTCTTGCTGTCAGTATTTATTCTTCTTAGCAAAGAAGCTCTCCGAAGAATGGGAGATGCAGATTGTCCAAGAAGTGAGAAAAAGTCCTTTGGGTTTCCCAACCATCTGGAAAATGTCCTAATCCTAATGGACAGTGGATAGTTTACAATTCTTAGATTTTAATAGATTTTTTCTCATGGTTTTTTGTTTTAGTCTAATCTTACCTGTAAGCTGTTACAAAGGAGACCTCAATAGACAGGACTTCTACAGTGAGTGCGATGGTCTTCATCAGTTAATGAGAATCAACTTAGATGTTTATCAGTTCCTGTCAACATTATTATAACTCTGAACCACAGAGTGGCAGTCTCTTGTTTAATTTTTCCCCGTCTATTCAATGTGGTTATGACTCGTATGTTAGGAATAGTACTACTTTATAGCTTAAAATTAATAAACCAAAGCCTCAATTAAATTAAGTTGCAAAGGACTCAGTAAAAAGCCATGGACTCATTATTTACAATAAAACTACAAACATCCTTTACCTCTTTATAAAAGCTTTCTCCTTCCCTTGTGCGATGGGAACTTGAATGCGGCCCGCCATTGTTGCAGACCCCAAACTGTAATTCTCAGCTGATCCAAAATAAATTCATCTTTGGGGGAGACATATCAGGCAATCTGTTTATTTAAGGTCAACCACAGTATTGGGAAAATTAAGTTAATTAATATGTTGCAGTATTTAGAACAAAAGAAGCATTGACTCCTAATGCTTACTCGACCCCAGGTAAGCATTCAATGAGCAGTAATAATTTTACCCTTTTGCTTCTTGCTGTGGCTGTTGTCATTATAATTATCAATATTGAACACCAGCCTGCATGACTGCCTCATCCTCCCTTTCTGTCTCCAGCCTCCAAATCCTTTGGACCACTGCAGCTGTCAACCTGAAGGCAGGTAGGAGTCAGGGCATTATGGTGGGGAAGGCAGACCCCTCCACCTCAACATTTTGACATGAGGAATAAAAATAGGTCATCCCCTAAAACTCCCTTGGCAGGATTGTGACTAAATTGCAACTTCTAAAAACATTTAACTGAAAGTGCATGGTTAACAAAGGGGTATAAAACCAGCAGTTATTTACAAGTGCTAATTCATGTGGTTCATTTCCAAGCCCACTAGCCCAAGATTACCCTCATGGATTTCCTAACAGTCTAGCCCTCTAGATGACAACTTGCCTACATGCAGCAAGGTTAGTTTAGCTCTCATTATTTAAAAAAAAAAAAAAAAAAAACAGTAGGGCACTCTGTTCTATATTTTATTATTACGAGGCCCAGGGATAAAAATTCTCCCATTATCCCAAAAAAAGCTTGTCTCTCAGTTTCTCATTTCTCTTCCCAGAATCCACCTTTTCCTCTAAATCATGTTCAACAAAACTCTCATCTCTATAACAATATAGTTTAATGTAGTTTACTCCATTCTAAGCCTTCTAAAGAAAAGAATTTCTGCCATCTGTTTCTTCCTGCCTTCTCATCCAGGCAACAAAGTCAACAGGGATAGAAACTCTTCCACAGCCAAATGTACACAATTTCATATTGCAAAGCTGAATATTTACTTATTCATCTAAATCATCTGCATTTAGGTATATGGACATTTCAGTTCTTTCCATAGAACAATAACTGGGAACATTATGGATATCATAAACAATTACAGATGCTGTCAACTTATTTCAAAAATTGCTTGGGAGGGGGGGTCCTAAGATGGTGGAGGAATAGGACTGGGAGACCACTTTCTCCCCCACAAATTTATCGAAAGATCATTTGAACGCTAAGCAAATTCCACAAAACAACTTCTGAATGCTGGAAGAAGATACTAGACACCCAGAAAGACTGCTCATTATCTTCAAAAGGAAGTAGGACAAAATATAAAAGATAAAAAGAGAGACAAAAGAGTTAAGGATGGAGTGCTGTCCTGGGGACTGATTCATAAAGGAGGAGAAGTTTCCAAACACCAGGAAACTGTCTCACCAGCGGGTCTGTGGGGAGTTTTGGAATCTCAGAGGGCAACATAACTGGGAGGATAAATAAATAAAACCCACAGATTACATGCCTAATCCCAACTCCTAGCAGAGAAGTAGCCCACATGCTCGCATCTGCCACCAGCAAGCAGGGGCTGAACAGGGAGGCACAGGCTGCATTGCTTAGGGTACAGGCCTGAATGCCCTGAGGGCAATCTGAGGGAGCTAACGTGAGACAGCAACCCAAACAGTGGGATAGCCAGAGAGAGAAAAGAGAGAAAGAGAGAGAACTTCCCCAGGAAAAGCTCTAACCTAAGGCACTGCTGGGCCTGCACACAGAACAAAGGACTGAGTGAATACCAGAAGAGAGCTAGTCAGCTGCAGACCGGCCCAACCCCTACCAGAAGCAGAGAGGCAGGCATGTGACAGCCAGAGCCGGAAAGGGGCAATCTCAGCCCCAGAGATGGCATCCTCTACCAAACGCAAGCCAGGCTCCCAGTTGCTAACCAAGTCTTTCTGGGACCCTGGCCAGTTGACATCCATCAAGAGGGTCACAGCCAGAGATCAACTCTCCAGAGGAGACAAGCAGCACACCTGAGACGGCACTCCAGCTGCGCACCCAGGAAAGTGAGTGTCTGGGACCGGGGAGGTCAGAAGACTCCCTGCCCCACCTGGGGAGAGTGTGCTCACCAAGGACCTAGTCGCTTGAGCTTCTCAGACCTGGGAAGGGCACAAAACGCAGGCCTCTGTGGAGTACACAAGAACCTGTACCTGAGCAGCTTAGACCTGGGAAATGCATGTAACCCAGGGCCCGCTTTAGACAGTTCCCCTGCAGAGCAACCTGGAACCTGAGCAGTGTAGAATGGGAAAGCACACACGCCATGAGTGGGGGCAAACCCAGTGTGGCCAAGACACTGAGAGCACTCCCCACACACGCCAGTGATATTTGTTTGCAGTGTTCCTACCTCCCCACAGCGCGACTGAACAGGTGAGCCTAAATAAGTTACCACCTTCTCCCCCTCATGCCAGGGCAGAAATTAGACACTGAAGAGACTTGTAAACAGAAGCCAAAATAAGCAGAGGGATCTGCTTTGGAAGTGACAGGTGTAACAGATTAAAACCTTGGCACATTGGAAGGGCCCTATAGAACTTGAGAAGCATAAGCTGGAACAAGGAACTATCTGAAACTGAACTGACCCCCACACTGCTTGGAACAGCTCAAGAGAAATTCCTAGATATATTTTTACTATTATCAAATTTTTTTAATTTTTAATTTTTTTTTATTTTTAAGCCCTTTATTACTCCTTTAATTTTCATTTTTATAATCTACTGTTAGGTTAGGTTAGGTGAAGTCACTCAGTCGTGTCCGACTCTTTGCGACCCCGTGGACTGTAACCTACTAGACTTCTCCGTCCATGGGATTCTCCAGGCAAGAATACTGGAGTGGATTGCCATTTCCTTCTCCAGGGGATCTTCCCGACCCAGGGATCAAACCCGGGTCTCCCGCATTGGAGGCAGAGGCTTTAACCTCTGAGCCACCAAGGAAGCCTGGTGTTACCTTACAAAAAAAAAAAGACCCTATTTTTAAAGCAAATTTCATATTTTTTAAATAATTTTTGTGATTTTGTTTTTTTAATATTGTATTTTTGAGAGTCTAACCTCTAGATTTTTAATCTTTGCCTTTTTGTTATTTGTTATCAATTTTATACCTTGAAGAACCCTATCTTCAGTGCCCATTTTTACTTAGGAGTGTGATTACTGGCTTGATTGCCCTCTCCCCCTTTTGACTCTCCTTTTTCTCCCCTAGGTCACCTCTATCTCCTCCTTCCCCGTTCTCTTCTCTACCCAACTCTGTGAATCTCTTTGGGTATTCCAGACTGTGGAGAACACTTAGGGAACTGATTACTGGCTAGATCTGTCTCTCTCCCTTTGATTCCCACCCCCCCCACCTTTCTCCTCCTGGTCACTTCTATCTCCTTCCTCCCTCTTGTCTTCTCTAGTAACTCTGTGAACCTATCTGGGTGTTCCAGGCTGTGGTGAGCACGTAGGGATTGGATTACTGGCTAGCTTGCTGTCTACCCTTTTGATTCCCCCTCTCTTCCTCCTGGTACCCTTTATTTCTCTCCTTGCTCTTCTCTTCTCCATTTAGAACCTTTCTGGGTGTCCCTCACTGTGGAGAATCTTTTCTCCATTAACCTAGATGTTTTATCATCAGTGCTGTATGGATGGAGAAGTCTTGAGGCTACTGTAAGAACAAGACTGAAAACCAGAGACAGGAGGCTTAAATACAAAACCTGAGAACACCAGAGAACTTCTGACTCCAGGGAACATTAATCAATAAGAGCTCATCCAAAAGTCTCCATATCTACATGACACCAAGCTCCACCTAAGAGCCAACAAGTTCCAGAGCAAGACATACCACATAAATTATCCAGCAATACAGGAACATAACCCTGAGCTTTAATATACGGCTGCCCAAAGTCACACCAAACCCATAAACCTCTCAAAACTCTACTGGACACTTCATTGAACTCCAGAAAGAAGAAATCCAGCTCCGCCCACCAGAACACATACTCAAGCTTCCCTAACCGGGAAACCTTGACAAGCCACTCATCCAACCCCACCCACAGGGAAGAACCTCCATAGTAAGGAGGAACCACAAACTGCCAGAATACAGAAAGGCAACCCCAAACACAGCAATCTAAACAAGATGAAAAGGCAGAGAAATACTCAGCAGGTAAAGGAACATTATAAATGCCCACCAAACAAAATAAAAGAGGAGGAGATAGGGAGTCTACCTGAAAAAGAATTCAGAATAATGATAATAAGAATGATGCAAAATCTTGAAAACAAAATGGAGTTACAGATAAATAGCCTGGAGACAAGGATTGTGAAGATGCAAGTAATGTTTAATAAGGACCTAGAAGAAATAAAAAAGAACCAATCAATAATGAATAATGCAATAATGAGATCAAAAACACTCTGGAGGGAGCCAACAGTAGAATAACTGAGGCAGAAGATAGGATAAGTTTGAAGAAAGATAGAATAGTGGAAATAAATGAAGCAGAGAGGAAAAAAGAAATAAAGAATTAAGAGAAATGAGGACAACCCCAGAGACCTCTGGGACAATGTCAAATGCCCCAACATTCGAATCATAGGAGTCCCAGAAAAAGAAAACAAAAAGAAAAGCCATGAGAAAATACTTGAGGAGATAATAGTTGACAGCTTCCCTAAAATGGGGAAAGAAATAGCCACCCAAGTCCAAGAAATCCAAAACTTAAGGCAAAACACCCCAAGACACATATTAATCCAGTTAACAAAGATCAAACACAATGAACAAATATTAAAAGCAGCAAAGGAAAAACAACAAATAACACACAAAGGGATTCCCATAAAGATAACAGCTGATTTTTCAATAGAAACACTTCAGGTCAGAAGGGAATGGCAGGACATACTTAAAGTGATGAAAGAGAAAAACCTACAACCCAGATTCTGTACCCAGCAAGGATTTCATTCAAATATAAAGGAGAAATCAAAAGCTTTTCAGACAAGCAAAAGCTGAGAGAATTTAGCACCACCAAACCAGCTCTTCAACAAATGTTAAAGAATCTTCTCTAGACAGGAAACACAGAAAAGGTGTATAAACTCGAATCCCAACCAAAGAAATAAATAGGAATGGGATCATACTTATCAATAATTACCTTAAATGTAAATGTTTTGAATGCCCCAACCAAAAGACAAAGACTGGCTGAATGGATACAAAAACAAGACCCCTATATATGCTGTCTACAAGAGACTCACCTCAAACCAAGGGGCATGTACAGACTGAAACTGAAGGGCTGGAAAAAAGATAGTTGACGCAAACAGAGACCAAAAGAAAACAGGAGTAGTAATACTCATATCAGATAAAATAGACTTTGAAACAAAGACTGTGAAAAGAGACAAAGAATGACACTACATAATGATCAAAGGATCAATCCAAGAAGACGATATAACAATTATACATATATATGCACCCAACATAGGAGCACTGCAATATGTATGGCAAATGCTAACAAGTATGAAAAGAGAAAGTAACAGTAACACAATAATAGTGGGGGACTTTAATACCCCACTCACACCTATGGATAGATCAACTAAACAGAAAATTAGCAAGGACACATAAACTTTAAATGATACAATGGACCAGTTAGACCTAATTGATATCTATAGGACATTTCACCCCAAAACAATGAATTTCGCCTTTTTTCTCAAGTGCACATAGAGCCTTATCCAGGATAGATCACAACTTGGGCCATAAATCTAGCCTTGGTAAATTTTTTCTAAAAATGAAATCATTCCAAGCATCTTTTCTGATCACAATACAATAAGATTAGATGGCAACTACAGGAAAAAAGCTATTAAAAATTCCAACATATGGAGGTTAAACAACACGCTTCTGAATAACCAGAAAATCACAGAAGAAAAAGACATCAAAATCTACATAGAAATGAATGAAAATGCAAACAAAACAACCTAAAATCTATGGGACTCAGTAAACTCAGTGCTAAGGAGAAGATTCATAGCAATACAAGTTTACCTCAAGAAAGAAGAAAAAAGTTTAAAAAATAAGCTAACTTTGCACCTTAAGCAACTAGAAAAGGAAGAAATGAAGAACCCTAGGCTTAGTAGAAAGAAAGAAATCATTAAAATTAGCACAGAAATAAATGCAAAAAAAAAAAAAAAAAAAAGAGAGAGAGAGACCATAGGAAAAATCAGCAAAGCCAAAAGCTGGTTCTTTGAGAAGATAAATAAAATAGACAAACCATTAGCCAGATTCATCAAGAAACAAAGGGAGAAGAATCAAATCAATAAAATTAGAAATGAAAATGGAGAAATCACAACAGACAACACAGAAATACAAAGGATCATAAGAGACTACTACCAGCAACTCTGCCAATGAAATGGACAACTTGGAAGAAATGGAAAAATTCTTAGAAAAGTATAACTTTCCAAAACTGAACCAGGAAGAAATTGAAAATCTTAACAGACCCATCACAAGCACAGAAATAGAAACTGTAATCAGAAATTGTCCCACAAACAAAAGCCCAGGACCAGATGGCTTCACAGCTGAATTCTACCAAAAATTTAAAGAAGAGCCCACACCTATCTTACTCAAACTCTTCCAGAAAATTGGAGAGGAAGGTAAACTTCCAAACTCATTCTATGAGGCCACCATCACCCTAATACCATAACCAGACAAAGATGACACAAAAGAAGAAAACTACAGGCCAATATCACTGATGAACATAGATGCAAAAATCCTTAACAAAATCCTGGCAAACAGAAGCCAACAACATATTAAAAAGATCATACATCATGACCAAGTGGGCTTTATGCCAAGGATGCAAGGATTCTTCAATATCCATAAATCAATCAATGTAATACACCACATTAACAAATTGAAAGATAAAAACCATATGATTATTTCAATAGATGCAGAGAAAGCCTTTGACAAAACTCAACATCCATTTACGATAAAAACCCTCCAGAAAGCAGGCATAGAAGGAACATACCTCAACCTAATAAAAGCTATATATGACAAGCCCACAGCAAACATTATCCTCAATTGTGAAAAATGGAAAGCATTTCCCCTAAAGTCAGGAACAAGACAAGGGTGCCCACTTTTACCACTACTATTCAACATAGTTTTGGAAGTTTTAGCCACAGCAATCAGAGCAGAAAAGGAAATAAAATGAATCCAGATTGGAAAAGAAGTAAAACTCTCACTGTTTACAGATGACATGATCCTCTACATAGAAAACCCTAAAGACTCCACCAGAAAAATTATTAGAGCTAATCAATGAATATAGTAAAATAGCAGGATATAAAATTAACACACAGAAATCCTTTGCACTCCTATACATTAACAATGAGAAAACAGAAAGAAAAATTAAGGAAACAATTCCATTCACCATTGCAATGAAAAGAATAAAATACTTAGGAATAAATCTACCTAAAGAAACAAAAGACCTATATATAGAAAACTATAAAGCACTGGTGAAAGAAATCAAAGATTTCACAAATAGATGGAGAAACAGATCATGTTCATGGATCAGAGGAATCAATATAGTGAAAATGAGTATATTACCCAAAGCAATCTATAGATTCAATGCAATCCCTATTAAGCTAGCAACGGTATTTTTCACAGAGCTAGAACAAATAATTTGAAAATTTGTATGGAAATACAAAAAACCTGGAATAGCCAAAGAAATCTTGAGAAAGAAGAATGGAACTAGAGGAATCAACTTGCCCGACTTCAGGCTCTACTACAAAGCCACAGTCATCAAGACAGTATGGTACTGGCACAAAGACAGAAATATAGATCAGTGGAGCAAAATAGAAAGCCCAGAGATAAACCCACGCACTTATGGACAACTTATCTTTGACAAAGGAAGCCAGAATATACAATAGATTAAAGACAATCTCTTTAACAAGTGGTGCTGGGAAAACTGGTCAACCACTTATAAAAGAATGAAGCTAGAACACTTTTTAACACCATACACAAAAATAAACTCAAAATGGATTAAAGATCTAAATGTAAGACCAGAAACTATAAAACTCCTAAAGGAAAACATAGGCAAAACACTCTCCAGTATAAATCACAGCAGGATCGTCTATGACCCACCTCCCAGAGTAAAGGAAATAAAAACAGAAGTAAACAAATGGGACCTAATTAAACTTAAAAGCTTTTGCACAATGAAGGAAACTATAAACAAGGTGAAAAGACAGCCTTCAGAATGGGAGAAAATAATAGCAAAGGAAGCAACTGACAAAAAATTAATCTCAAAAGTATACAAGCAACTCCTGTAGCTCAATTCCAGAAAAATCAGTTCAGTTCAGTTCAGTTGCTCAGTCGTGTCCAACTCTTTGCAATCCCATGAATCACAGCTTGCCAGGCATCCTTGTCCATCACCAACTCCCAGGGTTCACTCAAACTCACATCCATCGAGTCAGTGATGCCATCCAGCCGTCTCATCCTCTGTCATCCCCTTCTCCTCCTGCCCCCAATCTCTCCCAGCATCAGAGTCTTTTCCAATGAGTCAACTCTTCACATGAGGTGGCCAAAGTACTGGAGTTTCAGCTTTAGCATCATTTCTTCCAAAGAACACCCAGTGCCGATCTCCTTCAGAATCGACTGATTGGATCTCCTTGAAGTCCAAGGGACTCTCAAGAGTCTTCTCCAACACCACAGTTCAAAAGCATCAATTATTCGATGCTCAGCTTTCTTCACAGTCCAACTCTCACCTTCAGAAAAATAAACAACCCAATTAAAACATGGGCCAAAGAACTAAAAAGACATTTCCTCAAAGAAGACATACAGATGGCTAACAAACACATGAAAATATGATAAACATCACTCATTAACAGAGAAATGCAAATCAAAACCACAATGAGGTACCATCTCACAACGATCAGAATGGCTGCTATCCAAAGTGTACAAACAATAAAGTAGGAGACAGGAAGAATAAAAGAAAAGAGGCCCTGGCAAGGCCACAAAAGAAATTTATAACTATTGATAAACTGGGTGCTATAAGGCATGACACTCTTGGAACAAGTCCAGAGGGAATAGTTCATAATCTTGAAAACAAGATATGATCCTGGGGTCGAAAAACCAACCCCAGACTGTTTCTCAACTGGCATCTCAGAGTCACATGTTTTATTTATTGGGTGGAAAATCTAGAGATAAGAATATTAGTCTTAGTTACTGATTTGTTATTGATTACTGTTTCCTAATTACTCAATGGTTAATGATCATTTTGTTCTTTGGTCTTGAAGGCCACGTGAGTTATAGTTTAACTCCCCACTTATTCTTTCATTCACAGCTGAAAGTATAATAAAGCTGTCTTGGATTCAGTTTTGGCACCATCACCTTGGAGCAGTGTTGGTCCCCTGATCCTCACTTTTCTCTGAATTCTTGTGTCTCGTTTCTCATTCTCTCACTGTATCGCGTTTTCAGAAACCCTGCATGTTGAGCTGGTCTCGACAAATAAATGCTGGAGAGGGTGTGAAGAAAAGGGAACCATCTTACACTGTTTTTGAGAATGCAAACTACACCATTATGCAGAACAGTGTGGAGATTCCTTTAAAAGTTGGAAATAGTACCGCCATATGACCCAGCAATCCCACTGCTGTGCATACACACCAAGGAAACCAGAATTGAAAGAGACACATGTACCCCAATGTTCATCACAGCACTGTTTATAATAACCAGGAAAAGGAAGCAACCTAGATATCCATTGGCAGATGAATGGATAAGAAAGCTGTGATACATATACACAACAGAATATTACTCAGCCATTAAAAAAAATACATTTGAATCAGTTCTAATGAGGTGGATAAAACTGGAGCCTATTATACAGAGTGAAGTAAGCCAGAAAGAAAAACACCAATACAGTACGCATATATATGGAATTTAGAAATATGGTAATGATGACCCTATATGTGAAACAGCAAGAGACACAGATGTATAGAACAGTCGTATGGACTCTGTGGGAGAAGGCAAGGGTCGTATGATGTGAGAGAATAGCATTGAAACATGTATGATATCATATGTGAAACAGATCGCCAGTTCAGGTTCGATGCATGAGACAGGGTGCTCAGAGCTGGTGCACTGGCATGACCCTGAGGGATGGGTTGGGAAGGGTGATGGGAGTGGGATTCAGGATGGGGAACACATGTACACCCATGGCTGATTCATGTCAATGTATCGCAAAAACCACTAGAACATTGTAAAGTAATTAGCCTCCAATTAAAATAAATAAATTTCTAAAATTGCTTTAATTGCTTATGATATGCCTGGAATTGGGAAATAAAAACAATTAAGGAATAAATTTCAAAGATGAATCTGTCTTCTGAAGCTAAAACTCTAGCATTAGATTAATGAATAAGTTAAAACCAAAATATTATAGATGGCTGTAAGTTTCAAGAAAGAAACAGGGATCTCTGCAAAATAACAGCAGATGGCATTAATGATGATATGGTATCCTTTCAGTCACTGTGTGGTTTGCTCAGAAATAGTGTTTTCTGGGTATTATTTTGTTTTTGAAAATATTACTATATTATATCTAAAGATTACAGAAGCTGGGTTAATGTTGAAAATACTAGTTTAAAAAAAATTGTTAGACTGCAGTGAAACTAAAAGCGGTATCAATAAAAATAATTAAAAGTGTAAAGAAAAGTGACAAATTTAGCATGTTGGGTGTGAATCTTTTGAATATAATATCCATTTTGAGAAGTAAATAGCAGAGTATCCATCAAGTGAAAAGTACTGTGCTTACACATAAGGCCATAATCAGCAAGAGTGGTCTGCTGTTCCCTCACTCCCCATCTGCTCTGTTTTACCAGAATTTGAAACAACATCCAACAATCCTATACAGGTTTCTTATCTACCAGGTATTTTGCTCATTTATTCCCATAAACCATAAGTTTATAAGATCAGGGTTTTCCCACCTGGTAAATTTCAAAGCACCATGAATAGTACCTTATGCATCAAAGTGTTCAATAAACATTCATTAAATCAAGAAACATTAAGTAAATGAGTGCACAGATGAACCAATGAGGAATCTAATAATTAGAAAATGAATACTGTTGGAAGAATTCCAAATATAACTCACACTACAGAAGCAAAAGATATTAAGAGGTGGTAAGAATACACAGAAGAACTGTACAAAAAAGAGCTTCATGACCCAGATCACAATGGTGTGATCACTCACCTAGTGATAGACATCCTGGAATGTGAAGTCAAGTGGGCCTTAGAAAGCATCACTACGAACAAACCTAGTGGAGGTGATGGAATTCCGGTTGAGCAATTTCAAACCCTGAAAGATGATGCTGTGAAAGTGATGCACTCAATATGCCAGCAAATTTGGAAAACTCATCAGTGCCCACAGGACTGGAAAATGTCAGTTTTCATTCCAATCCCAAAGAAAGGCAATGCCAAAGAATGCTCAAACTACCACACAATTGCACTCATCTCACATGTTAGTAAAGTAATGCTCAAAATTCTCCAAGCCAGGCTTCAGCAATACGTGAACCATGAACTTCCAGATGTTCAAGCTGGATTTAGAAAAGGCAGAGAAACCAGAGATCAAATTGCCAACATCTGCTGGATCGAAAACATCTATTTCTATGCTATTGACTATGCCAAAGCCTTTGACTGTGTGGATCACAATAAACTGTGGAAAATTCTGAAAAATATGGGAATACCAGACCACCTAACCTGCCTCTTGAGAAATCTGTATGCAGGTCAGGAAGCAACAGTTAGAACTGGACATGGAACAACAGACTAGTTCCAAATAGCAAAAGGAATATGCCAAGGCTGTATATTGTCACCCTGCTTATTTAGCTTATATTCAAAGTACATCATGAGAAACGCTGGGCTGGAAGAAGCACAAGCTGGAATCAAGATTACCGGGAGAAATATCAAAACCTCAGATATGCAGATGACACCACCCTATGGCAGAAAGTGAAAAGGAGCTAAAAAGCCTTTTGATGAAAGTGAAAGAGGAGAGTGAAAAAGTTGGCTAAGAGCTCAGCATTCACAAAACTAAGATCATGGCATCTTGTCCATCACTTCATGGAAATTGGATGGGGAAAGAGTGGAAACAGTGTCAGATTTTATTTTGGGGGGCTCCAAAATCACTGCAAATGGTGATTGCAGCCATGAAATTAAAAGACGCTTACTCCTTGGAAGGAAGGTTATGACCAACCTAGATAGCATATTCAAAAGCAGAGACATTACTTTACCAACAAAGGTTGGTCTAGTCAAGGCTATAGTTTTCCTAGTGGTCATGTATGGATGTGAGAATTGGGCTGTGAAGAAAGCTGGGCGCCAAAGAATTGATGTTTTTGAACTGTGGTGTTGGAGAAGACTCTTGAGAGTCCCTTGGACTGCAAGGAGTTCCAACCAGTCCATGCTGAAGGAGGTCAGTCCTGGGTGTTCTTTGGAAGGACTGATGCTGAAGCTGAAACTCCAGTACTTTGGCCACCTCATGCGAAGAGTTGACTCATTGGAAAAGACTCTGATGCTGGGAGGGATTGGGGGCACGAGGAGAAGGGGACGACAGAGGGTGAGATGGCTGGATGGCATCACTGACTCGATGGACATGAGTTTGAGTGAACCCCAGGAGTTGGTTATTGACAGGGAGGCCTGGCATGTTGGGATTCATGGGGTCGCAAAGAGTCGAACACGACTGAGCAACTGAACTGATCTGAACTGAACTGAACTGATTGTGCTTTTTAAAGTATTCTGAAGTAGACCCATTTAACCTTGCCTATTTTCCCTTTCTCCTATAGAAATCTGGTATAATTTCTACATATATGTAATTTTGGTTACTTATTTTTATTGAAGTAAACTTGAATTACAATGTGTCAAATTATTGCTGTACAGGAAAGTGACTCAGTTATATATATACATTATTTTTCATATTATTTTCCATTATGGCTTATCAGATGATATTGAATATAGCTCCTTGTGCTACAGTAGGACTTTGCTGTTTATCCATTCTATATATTGGTATACAAGTTTGCATCAGCGAATCCCGAACTCACAATCCAACTCTCTTCCACTCCACCCCTTGGCAACCATCAGTCTATTCTCTATGTTCCTGATTCTGTTTCTGTTTCCTAGAGGCGTTCATTGTGTCCTATTTTACATTCCACATGTAAGTGATTTGGTGTTTTGTTGTTCAGTCGCTTAGTCATGTCTGACTCTTTGCAACCCCATGGGCTGCAGCCTTCTCTGTCCTTCACTATCTACCAGAGTTTGCGCAAACTCATGTCCATTGAGCCGATGATGCATACAACCATCTCATGTTCTGTTGCGCCCTTTTCCTCCTGACCTCAGTCTTTCCCAGCATCAGGGTCCTTTCCAATGAGTTGACTCTTCACATCATGAGGCCAAAGTATTGGAGCTTCAGCATCAGTCCTTCCAGTGAATATTCAGGGCTGATTTCCTTTAGGATTGACTTATTTAATCTCCTCACTATCCAAGTGACTCAAAGTCTTTTCCACTACCACATCAATTCTTCGGTCCTTAGCCTTCTTTGTGGTTCAACTCTCACATCCATACATGACTACTGAAAAAACCATTGCTTTGACTATACAGACCTTTTTCAGCAAAGTTATGTCTCTGCTTTTTAATATGCTCGTATAGTATTTGTCTTTGTCTTTCTGATTTACTTCACTGAGTATGATAATTTGTAGTTGCATCCCTATTGCTACAGTTTTTTGTTTTTGCTTTTGTTTTTGTTTTCTTTTTTATGGTGGACAAGGCAACAGCAAGCCACTCCAGTACTCTTGCCTGGAAAATCCCATGGACGGAGGAGTCTGGTAGGCTGCAGTCCATAGGGTCGCTGAGAGTCAAACATGACAGAGCGACTTCACTTTCACTCTTCTCACATTCATGCATTGGAGAAAGAAATGGCAACCCACTCAAGTGTTCTTGCCTGGAGAATCCCAGGGACAGGAGAGCCTGGTGGGCTGCTGTCTATGGGGTCGCACAGAGTCGACACGACTGAAGCGACTTAGCAGCAGCAGCAGCAGCATTTCTAATTTTGATTACTTATTTCTCTTATTAAAATATAAGATGAAGTGAAAAACACTGGGGTAGTAATTTATATGAGCAAATATAGGGATTTTTTGTAATATTCTGATATGATAGTCAACATACTCATTCATCATTTCAATAGATGTGTTTTAAGCATCTGCTATGTGTCAGGAGTATAGTTTTGAAAAGGAAGACAATATTATTGACCTCATAGGAGAAATGTAAACAAGTAAACAAACTGAGTTATTTCAGAGAGTGATAAACGTAATGAAACTTAAAATGGAGGAGGGGGGAGGATCTTGCTTTCAGTCAATATATTTAGGGAGAGTCTACATCAGAGGTAACTTTTGGATTGAGACCGAAATGGAGAGACTGCACACTCAATAGGAAGATAGGAGAACAGAGTTTCCTAGGAGAGAGGGCAAGTATGAGAGATTAGAGTGAGGCAACATGAGCATGGTTACAGAAAGGAATGAAAGCCAAGACCGCTGGAGGCCACTGAAGAAGGAAGAATACAATGTGTGTGGAAATCAGAAAGGTCTCAGGGACCTCAATCATGTTGGGCCTTGTTGACCACAGAGAGTGTTTAGCCTTAGTTCACTTGTATTTTGCTGGAAGGTTTCATCTTGCAAGTAACACAATTTGATCTATTTGTGTTAAAAAATACCCCTAGCTGTGTACAAAAAAAAAAAAAAAACCTGCACTAGTGGAGAAAAATATCTCCCTCACGTGTAATTTTCTTTTTCCTATGAAAACTCTCAGTGAAAAAGATACTATGTTGAACTACTGTTACAATTCTACATGTCTTGCCTTCCATGCTTTAAAAGTCACAGCTTTGTAATTTTATTCATGTGTACCACAATTGCAAAATTTTTTTACTGATCATTATTGTTTGTCAAAAAGTCCACACTTCTTTAAAATTAACCTCAGTTCTGCAGAATGTGGGGAGGAGATTTTAATGACTGTTATTCCAGTCCACGGATATTACTTTTGATAGAAATATTCTAAATTTTGGTTTACTTCAGTCCTTTTCAGTACAATTGTACATTAACTTTGGTGGATAGCAATGGGTAAAACTAATTAATATTTTACTTGTCATTCCTCCTAAAAAACTAAAACCTGATGGGCTAAAATAAATTTAAAATCTAAACCACAATGTTATATTAAATTCAGTTTTGGCAGTTAGCAGATATTTTTTATCCTACAACAAATGTGACTAAAAAAAATTGATCTTGTTTACATCCCTACCCTTGTATGGACAGAAATCAATATTAATAATATCATTTACCGTTGCATGTTCTGGCCAGGAAATTTAACCGTTCATAAAGTCAGGTTGAGCTTGTTCTCCATTTCAGTGTCACAGCCTACTTCTGACAGAAAACAGTGAAAAAGATACTATGTTGAACTACTGTTACAATTCTACATGTCTTGCCTTCCATGCTTTAAAAGTCACAGCTTTGTAATTTTATTCATGTGTACCACAATTGCAAAATTTTTTTACTGATCATTATTGTTTGTCAAAAAGTCCACACTTCTTTAAAATTAACCTCAGTTCTGCAGAATGTGGGGAGGAGATTTTAATGACTGTTATTCCAGTCCACGGATATTACTTTTGATAGAAATATTCTAAATTTTGGTTTACTTCAGTCCTTTTCAGTACAATTGTACATTAACTTTGGTGGATAGCAATGGGTAAAACTAATTAATATTTTACTTGTCATTCCTCCTAAAAAACTAAAACCTGATGGGCTAAAATAAATTTAAAATCTAAACCACAATGTTATATTAAATTCAGTTTTGGCAGTTAGCAGATATTTTTTATCCTACAACAAATGTGACTAAAAAAAATTGATCTTGTTTACATCCCTACCCTTGTATGGACAGAAATCAATATTAATAATATCATTTACCGTTGCATGTTCTGGCCAGGAAATTTAACCGTTCATAAAGTCAGGTTGAGCTTGTTCTCCATTTCAGTGTCACAGCCTACTTCTGACAGAAAACATTTTTATCTGCAATTGGCTAAGTCATTTATCTTAGTGAGACATCACAGGCAGTAGATGGCATCAGCTAGTAGATATAGGGAAACTGCCATCATTAATTATACTGAGGGCTAGAATTGGGGTCACTGTGCTTCCAGTGACAGACTCTCAAAGAAGGTAATACAACTTGTGATTCAAACACAATTAAGTGTAATAAATGAATGTCCGTTTAGTCACCTCTTTAAGTTGCAGGATTAACTCTAAGTCTTCATGATGATGACAGGTGTCCAACCAAATTTGGGAGTGTTTGATCTGGATTTAATATTGTCTTTGCAGTTGAGCTTCCTGACAAGATTCATGACAATCATCCATGTGTTATGGGTAACTTTAGCTAGTATTTGCACCCAAAAAAATAAAGTGAAGAGTAAATATTCCAGGTAGTTTTTCTCCTACATTTTGATTATTTACATGACTACAATTTTCAAGAATAATTTGCAGAGAAATAACAAGCTTTGATTCTATGGAAATTTTTCTGCAAATGTTATTTAGCATACAGTTATGTAAAAACACTATTAGTTTGACAAATAGGACATACTTTCAGAACATAAAATGGAGTATACAGGAATATGTGAAAAATGTGTGGCATGTTGGTCCCTGGTAAAAGATATTCAAATCTAGCAGATTCCAAGAGCTATTCATTCAGTTCAGTTCAGTTGCTCAGTCGTGTCCGACTCTTTGCAACCCCATGAACTGCAGCACACCAGGCCTCCCTGTCCATCACCAACTCTCGGAGTTCATTCAAACTCATGTCCATTGAGTCAGTGATGCCATCCAGCTATCTCACCCTCTGTCGTCCCCTTCTCCTTCTGCCCCCAATCCCTCCCAGCATCAGAGTCTTTTCCAATGAGTCAACTCTTCGCATGAGGTGGCCAAAGTACCAGAGTTTCAGCTTTAGCATCATTCCTTCCAAAGAACACCCAGGGTTGATCTCCTTTAATCAATATTAATTTAGTTATTTATCCATTTAGCTATTGACCTTTATATTTTCTGTCTCAAATTTTGCAGTTTTAAATATAGTTCTCCTTATGCTCATCCATATTTATTATAGTTTGTTTCTCCCCAGCCTCTGGTTCTTACATTTGGTGACTTGTATGGCAAGGAGATCTAACCAGTCCATTCTAAAGGAAATCAGCCCTGGGATTTCTTTGGAAGGACTGATGCTAAAGCTGAAACTCCAGTACTTTGGCCACCTCATGCGAAGAGTTGACTCATTGGAAAAGACTCTGATGCTGGGAGGGATTGGGGGCAGGAGGAGAAGGGGACGACAGAGGATGAGATGGCTGGATGGCATCACCGACTCGATGGACCTGAATTTGGGTGAAGTCCGGGAGTTGGTGATAGACAGGGAGGCCTGGCGTGCTGCAATTCATGGGGTCACAAAGAATCGGACACGACTGAGTGACTGAACTGAACTGAACTGATAGCACTTTGCCATGCTGTTCCTTCTACTTATACTCATTCATCTCCTTTAATATTTTGAGTATATTTGCCATTGAAATTTAATTTTGACCTAACTGTGTCATTTTTTTCTTTTCTAAAATCACTCCAGTATGTCTACTAAAGCTTAGCAGAACTTTTATATACTGTTTTATCCATTTTTTAACTTTCCTAAATTAGAAAATAAACATTTGCAGTAAAATTCACAACCCATTCAGAGAACTCCCTGATTACATAAATCAGTGGTCAAACAGACACATACCTGTTACAAGTACTGTTTTTTGTTTTTTGGCTTTTTAATTGATTAAATTAAAAATATGTTGCAATATGTAAGGTTGATTTTGGTAGAAATTCTAAGTTTACATTCAAAAAGATAAAATTTATACATCTCTCAGAGATGAGTATGGTTCTTATAAACACCCATTATTTACCTATCACCTATCAGTATTCACATTTATAAGTTAGTGTGTGTGTGTGTGTGTGTGTGTGTGTGTGTGTGTGTGTGTGTGTGTGTGTGTATTTTAAGTGGTCAGTGGATTGGGGGAATTTGCTTGTTTGGCATGATCATGGGAAAGCCTTGTGTGAGTGCTTAGCCATTCAGTCCTGTCTCTTAGTGACCCCATGAACTGGACCCCACCAGGCTCCACTGTCCATGGGATTTTTCAGGCAGAAGACTGGAGTGGGTTGCCATTTCCTTCTCCAGGAAATTTTGCCAACCAAGTGAGCAAACCCACGGCTCCTGTGTCTCCTGAATTGTAGGTGGATTCTTCAACCACTGAGCCATCAGGGAAGCCATGTTTCATCGAACACTGAGAAAAAAATGATAAGTTGTATATGTCCCTTTTGTTTCTGTCTTTCCTTCATTTTACTATTGACTTACAAATATAGACTAGAATTGGAGTGATAGAATAGCAGTTCATTATCTCTAGCTCATTTCATATTATTAAAAGCAAAACAGCACACTGCCTTTGGCTCAAAGGAGACAGTAAAAATTTACATTCTATAGGTGAACTCTTTCCAGATACAACCCTTCTCCATCCAGACCGATGTTTCTTAGCTTCTACATCTATTAAGGGATGGATGGAATATAGGAGGAATAATCCCTGAGCATATTATTATGAGCACACTGTTCGCAGGGCATGACTCATCCAGCGAGCCTCCTGTAGAAGTATTCTTACATGAATATTATCTCATGGAATCCTCATAGCTGTCTTGTGAAGAAGAGAGACATGATATATTACTACAGATGGGAGGAACCTGAGACTAACAGAGGCTGCCTCTCACAATACTACATACTAGAAAGCAGCAGTTTCTCACTTAGGATTCTGTGTGTTCTGACTTTAAAATCCACATTCTCTCCATATCACATAGCCTCTGAAGCAGATCTCAGCACAGCTGGCAACATCTGCAAAGCACAATGAACTACTGGGTTCTGTTATTCAGTCTCTAAGAAGTTTTTGGCCAGATTACACAGCACCAGTTCTTGCTTTAAAATAAAAAAAAAGAAGATAATAAAAGAAAGGTAGAAAGCAGTAAGAGTCAGTCTTGTGCCCATTGGAATAAATATATTTTTCAACTTAAAAATGTTCAAAAGTTACAAGACAGCTTCAGTGGCCTTCCCCGACAGCTTCAAAGTCCACCAGTCTTAATCCATTAATACATGTGAGGGATTTCCTTCTCATGCTTCTAGTTGCAAATATATCTGGAACAAATGGGGCACTGAAATTGGTGTTACCTATTTAAGTTTCCTACATAATTGAAAAGAGTATGGTAGCACTGGGGAAACTGAAATGGGAGAAAGAGGAGAAGGAAGGAGGGTACCTATAAAGAGCTCTCTCCATTTCACTATTTGTTTACATTTGACCTTGCTCATAAATCAAATAGAACTGTAAAAGTTAGAAATATAAATAGCATCATTAATGTCTTTAAAAAGACACTGATGACAGTTCCACACAGGCTTTCAAGTGAAACAATGGTGTTTTGGGAAGCTCTTTTTTTTTTGTTTTTTTTTTAAACATTTTAGGTTAGCATCAGGTACAACCACATATCCTCATAGCAATTCTTTTGTGCCCTACTAAGTGACAGGATTCTGATAGGGGCAGTGCTCAACTGACTCAGACTAGCAAATATCATACTTTTGGCTCATATGCATGGCCTCTGCTTTTATGATGCCATCTGCAGTGAAATAAATCATCATAAAGTTGACTGAGTGTGTCCTATGTACATATGCTTGACTGTGTTTGATATAATTGACTGACAACAATAAAAAGAAATTAGAGAAAAGAGACATCAGTGTTGTCAAGTGATTGGCACCAGACCCAGGACTCCCAAAGACAGTCAGGATATGGATGGGCTAAGAGAGAAGAAGCAGCCATCTGAGAAGAGTAGGAATAGATGGTATGGAAAGATGATGACTGCATGACATCTGTGTCTTGTGTTTGGAGGGGGTTGCATGTGGTGGAAGAAAAAGGAGAACTATTTTGCAAAGTTAAAAGGTTAGTCTTATTGAAATAGTTCATGTTGCTAACAGGAGATCATTTTAAACCTGTAGAATTCAGTGAAGTAACTGTATACCATAATATGGGTTTTATTTTTATATCACATTTGACATCTCAGCACAATAGCACTTTTAGCCCACAGAGAAAGAATTCAGTGAGCATGCTGTTTAGGTTGTGGTTTTCACGCTTGTTCAGTCTCTGTATGCATGCATGCTCAGTCATTAAGTCGTGTCCCATGGACTGTGGCTCATCAGGCTTCTCTGTCCATGGGATTTCTCAGGCAAGAAACTGGATTGCCATTACCTCCTCAGGGGATCTTCCCCACCCAGGGATCGAACCCACATTTTCTGCACCTCCTGCGTTGGCAGATGGATTCTTTACCACTGAGCCACCAGAGAAGCCACCCAACCTCTTGTATACCAGAATATAATAGAAATTCAGTGTAGCCTTTCTGAAAGTCAGTGTCCAGCCAGACCAGGACACTCTATGTTTAGAGTAAAATGTTAAGGTGTTTTGGGAACAATTGCATAAAGAGAAAGAAAGAATATATATAAAATATGTGAACTCATATCTGTTATGAGAGTTAAGTATCAGTCAGTTCAGTTCAGTTCAGTCGCTCAGTCATGTCTGACTCTTTGCGACCTCATGAATCGCAGCATGCCTGGCCTCCTGTCCATCACCAACTCCCGGAGTTCACCCAAACTCATTTCCATTGAGTCGGTGATGCCATCCAGCCATCTCATCCTCTGTCGTCCCCTTTTCCTCCTGCCCCCAATCTCTCCGAGCATCAGAGTCTTTTCCAATGAGTCAACTCTTTGCATGAGGTGGCCAAAGTACTGGAGTTTCAGCTTTAGCATCATTCCTTCAAAGAAATCCCAGGGCTGACCTCCTTCAGAATGGACTGGTTGGATCGCCTTGCAGTCCAAGGGACTCTCAAGAGTCTTCTCCAATACCACGGTTCAAACGCATCAATTCTTCAGCGCTCAGCTTTCTTTACAGTCCAATTTTCACATCCATACATAACCGCTGGAAAAACCATAGCCTTGACTAGACCGACCTTTGTTGGCAAAGTAATGTCTCTGCCTTTGAATATGCTATCTAGGTTGGTCATAACTTTCCTTCCAAAGAGTAAGTGTCTTTTAATTTCATGGCGGCAATCACCATCTGCAGTGATTTTGAAGCCTAAAAGAATAAAGTCTGACACTGCTTCCACTGTTTCCCCATCTATTTCCCATGAAGTGATGGGACCAGATGCTATCATCTTAGTTTTCTGAATGTTGAGCTTCAAGCCAACTTTTTCACTCTCCTCTTTAACTTTCATCAAGAGGCTTTTTATGTGTTACTCTAAATATTTATATGCAATGAACTATATCCACACAGGAGGTTTTGGTTTAATGTTTAGTTGCTCATGTTAAAGAAGTAATGGAAAAAATTAGGCAGAGTTTTTCTGATGATCTGTTTGGATTTATTGCCATCTTTCTCCTGCCTAAGGAATCTTTTTACACATCAGATGAGTTGAGTTCTTACTATTTCTTGTTAATTCCTTCAATTATTTTTGAAGCTTTAGTCCTGCTTTTTTAACTTTAGTGCCCTGCATGTGTCATCCTGTCCTTTGAATAGCAGTGTTCTAAAATGAGAGAGAGAGGATTTTTTAAACTTCTCCTGGAAGATTTTTTGAACAGAGTTGATATTAAAAAAAAAAAAAAAAAAAAGCCCATACATCACTTATATATGTTGAGGTCCTAGCTTTGAATTATCTCAGTCTTAGAAACTGATTGGGATAGAAATCTGAATACTTAGAAATCTTAGAAATCTGAGTAATTTAAACTTGGTCTTATAAGTAAATGGTCAAGGCAAAGTACTTAATTGCTGTAGGGTGGCAGACTACGACTATGCCATTCCAAAATATGCCACTTAAGCACAGGGGTTATTTTGAACTGAAGTCAACTGTGAAGAATTAGATACAAAATAGCTCTCTGCCTTGTTCTTTTTTCTCTAGAAGCAAACCATAAATTTACAAATGTATCTCTACTCTCCTATCAATAGGAAGAACAAAGTTAACCATCAAACAGTAATTTGTACCTCTTAATCCCATATCTCTAGTTTGTCCCTGCTCCCTTAATAGATAAGTAACAAGGTTACAAGGAATTAGCCATTATCTTATAATGACTTTGATAGAGCATAATCTGTTAAATTTTTGAATCAGTATGCTCTAACCTGAAACTGATATAATATTGTACATCAACTATACTGCAATTTAAAAAAAAAAGAAGAAGAAGAAAGAAAAGTTAATTACTGAAGAAAAGTTTAGATAATAGCATGAAAACAGCATCAGAGGAACCTACATGACAAGATAGGCTAGCTTTATCTACCATTAATTTGTCAATAACCTCAGATACACAGATGACACCACCCTTACCACAGAGAGCAAAGAAGAACTAAAGAGCCTCTTGATGAAAGTGAAAGAGGAGAGGAAAAAAGTTGGTTTGAAAGTCAACATTCAGAAAACTAAGATCATGGCATCCAGTCCCATCACTTCATAGAAAGTAGATGGGGAAACAGTGGAAACAGTGGCTGACTTTATTTTGGTGGGCTCCTAAATCACTGCAGATGGTGATTGCAGCCATGAAATTAAAAGACCCTTGCTCCTTGGAAGAAAAGCTATGACCAACCTAGGTAGCATATTAAAAAACAGACCATATTACTTTGCCAACAAAGGTCCATCTAGTCAAAGCAACATTTTTTCCAGTAGTCGTGAATGGATGTGAGAGTTGAACTATAAAGAAAGCTGAGCGCTGAAGAATTGATGCTTTTGAACTGTGGTGTTGGAGAATACTCTTGAGAGTCTCAAGGGACTTAGAGTCCCTTGAACTGCAAGGAGATCCAACCAGTCTATCCTAAAGGAGATCAGTCCTTGGTGTTCATTGGAAAGACTGATGCTGAAGCTGAAACTCCAATACTTTAGCCACCTGATGTGAAGAATTGCCTCACTGGAAAAGACCCTGAAGCTGGGAAAGATTGAAGGAGGGAGGAGAAGGGATGACAGGATGAGATGGTTGGATGGCATCACCAACTCAATGGACATGAGTTTGAGTAAACTCCAGGAGTTGGTGATAGACAAGGAGGCTTGGCATGCTGCAGTCCATGGCCTCACAAAGAGTCGGACACGACTGAGAGACTGAACTGAACTGAAGAGATTCTCATATGTTTACCTTTCCACATTTTCCAGTCCCTAGAGATTTAGGTCCTTTCCACTTCTTTAGAAATGCATTATTTCTTGTTAAGATGCTGTGTAAATCCAAGTTCTAACCAAATCTTTGAGTTACTCACATCTGAGTACTCCCATGTGCCACATGTGATGTACATATTAATAAACTTTGTTTCTGTTTTTCTCTTGTGATTTTTTTTTTCTTTTTCCAGTCTAATTTAAAGGGCTCCAGCTAGAGAACCCAGATGGGTAGAATAAGAGATTTTTCTTACTCTACATCAATTAATTCCAAAATTCTGTGAGTTTCTCTGCAAATGTTTATGGCTATATAATTTTATTCCATGCTTAGATATAACATTCAATATGAGTTGCAGCCATATAAACCTGGACAAATCCTTTCTGTACCCAGCCTCACCATATGGTGTAGCTCTAAAGATGGATAGGAGCAATGAACCTAGTGAGCTCCTGTGCAAGGAGTGGAATAGAAATGACAGACAAAATGACAAATAGAAGAAACAACCAATTAATCAGTCAATATTGATATATGGTATTCCTACTAGAGTCCGTGCCTGGCATCAAACAGAGAGATAACATGGGCTTTACCTTACAACATCTGATTTGGAAATTTCATATTTATTCCCATATTTCCAAATATCTATTCCAATGTTCCAAAATTCTAATATTTATTAAATAATTAAATTTTAAGAGCCAACAGTGACATTAAAAATAGTTATATATTAATGTTATATGGAGCCATTAGGTCTGAAATGTTTAGGAAAAGATTTTTGTGGTAGGAGTTTGTAGCAGGATTTAAGATGAGGAAGTTTCAGAAACAAATATGCAAAGTATTGTAAGAAGTGGGAACAAATGAAGTGGAGAAAGTAAAGAAAGACTAAAGGTGGAATATTTTGGAAATAGTAAGTTTTCACTCAAAGGAAGACTCCATCAAGGCAATCCAGAAATAACACGAAGTTCAGTTCAGTCGCCTAGTCCTGTCTGACTCTTTGCAACCCTATGAACCGCAGCACGCCCGGCCTCCTTGTCCATCACCACTCCCAGAGTCCATCCAGACCCATGTCCATTGAGTCAGTGATGCCATCCAACCAGCTCATCCTCTGTCGCCGCCTTCTCCTCCTGCCCTCAATCTTTCCCAGCATCAGGGTCTTTTCAAATGAGTCAGCTCTTTGCATCAGGTAGCCAAAGAGGACCAGCTTTTATTGGAAATATTATGAATTACTCAGCAGAGGCCAAGGGGCCACAATTCAAGGGACAGAGTGCAAAAAGAGTTGAAATAGAGTTCATCAATTAAAGCAGATTTAAAATTATGTTTCTTACTGATAGTCTGTTGACATTCTGCACATAAGAGGTATCCAACTAATACTAGAGAATTATTGTCTGGGCAGAATGAAATATGTCAGTTTAAAAGTCAAGCTGAGACTTTCCTCCCCTGAATATGTTCTGACTTTGGAGATTTAAAATGATCAATTTTTATCACTGGTAGAGATAGAATACATAGAATATTGAATTTAAGACCTATCATTTGCTTGAGCTACACTATAATAGCTTAATTTTGAAAACAGTATAGCTGAAATAGTCTTCATACAGGAGCTAGATAATAGACTGTAACACAAAATAGAAGAAAGTATAGTATATTTCTTTAGGGTACAAAGTAGGTGCCTTCAAATGCTTGTATATTTTAAATGTAAATAATTTTCTTTTAAGAAAAAATATTGCATTGAATATTGATGCAAAGGGATTATATATATATATATATATATATATATATATATATGTTTTATTTTCCTGAGTTGTAAAACTCATTTTCTTCCTCTAATGAGAGTTCTGTGAAATATTCCACAATGTTTGGAACAAACCTGACCTTTAAGGAAATGGATTTATATAAACTATAGCTAGGATTGTTCTGTATTTCTATGCAATTTCTTTCTTTGTAACATTTCATGTAGGCTTATTATGATGTTATCAATAGAAGCATTTAAGCATGTTTTAAATAGTAAGGAAAAAGTCAAAATTTGAAATTGAGCAAAGAATTCAAAGTGAGTTACTAGGACTAGAGTTCTTCAATAACGAATTTTAGAAGTAAGATCAAATTCGCACTATACAGACTGTATATCTGAACAATTTCCAGTTGTGACCCAGTAATGGAGACTTCTCTGTAACATGGCCTATAATTACCATCATTAAGAATTTTATGGATATTATATATAAAAAAACACTAGAGAGGCCTCCTTTGAAATTGATGACCACTATAACTCAGAGGCATTTGCACAAAAAACTTTGTAAGAATAAGTCCAGTGGTATAAGAAGTTGATTTCAATCACACTTTGAAGTTAAAGCATTTGGGGGGCACAGTGAGTGTCTATAATTACAGGAATGCTCTATAGAATGGTGTGAAGAGAGTTTCTGAAGCTATTTCTGAAGAAGATAAATGAAGCATGATGGTAGTACTTTTCACTGGTTATTTTTTCAATAGATATTTTGTAATGAACATGTTGAAGAAAGTAGGGAAAACCACTAGACCATTCAGGTATGACCTAAATCAAATCCCTTATGATTATACAGTGGAAGTGAGGAATAGATTTAAGGGCCTAGATCTGATAGATAGAGTGCTGGATGAACTATGAATGGAGGTTCGTGACATTGTACAGGAGACAGGGATAAAGACCATCCCCATGGAAAAGAAATACAAAAAAGCAAAATGGCTGTCTGGGGAGGTCTTACAAATAGCTGTGGAAAGAAGAGAAGCAAAAAGCAAAGGAGAAAAAGAAAGATATAAGCATCTGAATGCAGAGTTCAAAAGAATACCAAGGAGAGATAAGAAAGCCCTTCCTCAGCGTTCAGTTCAGTTCAGTTCAGTCGCTCAGTCGTGTCCGACTCTTTGCGACCCCATGAATCGCAGCACGCCAGGCCTCCCTGTTCATCACCATCTCTCGGAGATCACTCAGACTCACATCCATCGAGTCAGTGATGCCATCCAGCCATCTCATCCTCGGTCGTCCCCTTCTCCTCCTGCCCCCAATCACTCCCAGCATCAGAGTCTTTTCCAATGAGTCAACTCTTCGCATAAGGTGGCCAAAAGTGGAAAGAAATACAGGAAAACAACAGAATGGGAAAGACTAGAGACCTCTTCAAGAAAATTAGAGATATCAAGGGAACATTTCATGCAAAGATGGGCTCTATAAAGGACAGAAATGGTATGGACCTAACAGAAGCAGAAGATATTAAGAAGAGGTGGCAAGAATACATAGAAGAATTGTACAAAAAAGATCTTCACCACCAAGGTAATCACGATGGTGTGATCACTCACCTAGAGCTAGACATCCTGAAATGTGAAGTCAAGTGGGCCTTAGAAAGCATCATTACAAACAAAGCTAGTGGAGGTGATGGAATTCCAGTAGAGCTATTTCAAATCCTGAAAGATGATGAAATCCTGGTAGATGTGAAAGTGCTGCACTCAATAGCCAGCAAATTTGGAAAACTCATCAGTGCCCACAGGACTGGAAAATGTCAATTTTCATTCCCATCCCAAAGAAAGGCAATGCCAAAGAATGCTCAAACTGCCACACAATTGCACTCATCTCACACGTTAGTAAAGTAATGCTCAAAATTCTCCAAGCCAGGCTTCAGCAATACATGAACCATGAACTTCAGACATTCAAGCTGGATTTAGAAAAGGCAGAGGAACCAGAGATCAAATTGCCAACATTCACTGGATCATGGAAAAAGCAAGAGAGTTCCAGAAAAGCATCTATTTCTTCTTTCTTGACTATGAGAAAGCCTTTGACTATGTGGATCACAATAAACTGTGGAAAATTCTGAAAGAAATGGGAATACCAGACCACCTGATCTTCCTCTAGAGAAACCTGTATGCAGGTCAAGAAACAACAGTGAGAACTAAACATAGAACACCAGACTGGTTCCAAATAGGAAAGGGAGTATGTCAAAGCTCTATGTTGTTAACCTGCTTATTTGACTTATATGCAGAGTACATCATGAGAAACGCTGGGCTGGATGAAACACAAGATGGAATCAAGATTGCTAGGAGAAATATCAATAACCTCAGACATACAGATGACACCACCCTTATGGCAGAAAGTGAAGAGGAACTAAAAAGCCTCCTGATGAAAGTGAAAGAGGAGAGTGAAAAGTTGGCTTAAAGCTCAACATTCAGAAAACTAAAATCATGGCATGTGGTTCCATCACTTCACGGTAAATAGATGGGGAAAAGTGGAAACAGTGTCAGACTTTATTTTTATGTGCTCCAAAATCACTGCAGATGGCTATTGCAGCCATGAAATTTAAAGACTCTGGGAATTGGTGATGGACCGGGAGGCCTGGTGTGCTGCAATTCATGGGGTCACAAAGAGTCGGACATGACTGAGCAACTGAACTGAACTGAATGAACATAGGTGAAAAAAAATATTGCATTGAATATTGATGAAAAGGGATTATATATATATATATATATATATATATATATATATGTTTTATTTTCCTGAGTTGTAAAACTCATTTTCTTCCTCTAATGAGAGTTCTGTGAAATATTCCACAATGTTTGGAACAAACCTGACCTTTAAGGAAATGGATTTATATAAACTATAGCTAGGATTGTTCTGTATTTCTATGCAATTTCTTTCTTTGTAACATTTCATGTAGGCTTATTATGATGTTATCAATAGAAGCATTTAAGCATGTTTTAAATAGTAAGGAAAAAGTCAAAATTTGAAATTGAGCAAAGAATTCAAAGTGAGTTACTAGGACTAGAGTTCTTCAATAACGAATTTTAGAAGTAAGATCAAATTCGCACTATACAGACTGTATATCTGAACAATTTCCAGTTGTGACCCAGTAATGGAGACTTCTCTGTAACATGGCCTATAATTACCATCATTAAGAATTTTATGGATATTATATATAAAAAAACACTAGAGAGGCCTCCTTTGAAATTGATGACCACTATAACTCAGAGGCATTTGCACAAAAAACTTTGTAAGAATAAGTCCAGTGGTATAAGAAGTTGATTTCAATCACACTTTGAAGTTAAAGCATTTGGGGGGCACAGTGAGTGTCTATAATTACAGGAATGCTCTATAGAATGGTGTGAAGAGAGTTTCTGAAGCTATTTCTGAAGAAGATAAATGAAGCATGATGGTAGTACTTTTCACTGGTTATTTTTTCAATAGATATTTTGTAATGAACATGTTGAAGAAAGTAGGGAAAACCACTAGACCATTCAGGTATGACCTAAATCAAATCCCTTATGATTATACAGTGGAAGTGAGGAATAGATTTAAGGGCCTAGATCTGATAGATAGAGTGCTGGATGAACTATGAATGGAGGTTCGTGACATTGTACAGGAGACAGGGATAAAGACCATCCCCATGGAAAAGAAATACAAAAAAGCAAAATGGCTGTCTGGGGAGGTCTTACAAATAGCTGTGGAAAGAAGAGAAGCAAAAAGCAAAGGAGAAAAAGAAAGATATAAGCATCTGAATGCAGAGTTCAAAAGAATACCAAGGAGAGATAAGAAAGCCCTTCCTCAGCGTTCAGTTCAGTTCAGTTCAGTCGCTCAGTCGTGTCCGACTCTTTGCGACCCCATGAATCGCAGCACGCCAGGCCTCCCTGTTCATCACCATCTCTCGGAGATCACTCAGACTCACATCCATCGAGTCAGTGATGCCATCCAGCCATCTCATCCTCGGTCGTCCCCTTCTCCTCCTGCCCCCAATCACTCCCAGCATCAGAGTCTTTTCCAATGAGTCAACTCTTCGCATAAGGTGGCCAAAAGTGGAAAGAAATACAGGAAAACAACAGAATGGGAAAGACTAGAGACCTCTTCAAGAAAATTAGAGATATCAAGGGAACATTTCATGCAAAGATGGGCTCTATAAAGGACAGAAATGGTATGGACCTAACAGAAGCAGAAGATATTAAGAAGAGGTGGCAAGAATACATAGAAGAATTGTACAAAAAAGATCTTCACCACCAAGGTAATCACGATGGTGTGATCACTCACCTAGAGCTAGACATCCTGAAATGTGAAGTCAAGTGGGCCTTAGAAAGCATCATTACAAACAAAGCTAGTGGAGGTGATGGAATTCCAGTAGAGCTATTTCAAATCCTGAAAGATGATGAAATCCTGGTAGATGTGAAAGTGCTGCACTCAATAGCCAGCAAATTTGGAAAACTCATCAGTGCCCACAGGACTGGAAAATGTCAATTTTCATTCCCATCCCAAAGAAAGGCAATGCCAAAGAATGCTCAAACTGCCACACAATTGCACTCATCTCACACGTTAGTAAAGTAATGCTCAAAATTCTCCAAGCCAGGCTTCAGCAATACATGAACCATGAACTTCAGACATTCAAGCTGGATTTAGAAAAGGCAGAGGAACCAGAGATCAAATTGCCAACATTCACTGGATCATGGAAAAAGCAAGAGAGTTCCAGAAAAGCATCTATTTCTTCTTTCTTGACTATGAGAAAGCCTTTGACTATGTGGATCACAATAAACTGTGGAAAATTCTGAAAGAAATGGGAATACCAGACCACCTGATCTTCCTCTAGAGAAACCTGTATGCAGGTCAAGAAACAACAGTGAGAACTAAACATAGAACACCAGACTGGTTCCAAATAGGAAAGGGAGTATGTCAAAGCTCTATGTTGTTAACCTGCTTATTTGACTTATATGCAGAGTACATCATGAGAAACGCTGGGCTGGATGAAACACAAGATGGAATCAAGATTGCTAGGAGAAATATCAATAACCTCAGACATACAGATGACACCACCCTTATGGCAGAAAGTGAAGAGGAACTAAAAAGCCTCCTGATGAAAGTGAAAGAGGAGAGTGAAAAGTTGGCTTAAAGCTCAACATTCAGAAAACTAAAATCATGGCATGTGGTTCCATCACTTCACGGTAAATAGATGGGGAAAAGTGGAAACAGTGTCAGACTTTATTTTTATGTGCTCCAAAATCACTGCAGATGGCTATTGCAGCCATGAAATTTAAAGACTCTGGGAATTGGTGATGGACCGGGAGGCCTGGTGTGCTGCAATTCATGGGGTCACAAAGAGTCGGACATGACTGAGCAACTGAACTGAACTGAATGAACATAGGTGACTTGGGAAAAGAAAATCTGTTAGATCTGAAAATATAGATACTAGAATGATCCCTCTATGCAATGATGAGCAAAAAAAGTAGTTGAATTCATCAGTGTAATATATCCATGGAAAATGGATATACCATGTACTGTTATTGCTACGAAAAGATCTGGAACTCCACAAACATCAAGTAAAAACATAGTAGCATAAAAGGCATTTTGGAAAAATGATGCCTGAATGGATGTTCTGACCATCCAGTCTTCTCAATTACAATAATATCCTCAACTATTGCTCTTATATGAATTACTATTGAATAGGTTGTTAAAGTTTTAGGCTTTGTTGGGTATTGAGTTGTTGAGGAAATAATGAAGAATACCACTATCTAGCAATCCCACTACTGAGCATATACCCTGAAATGAAATGAAGTGTAGTGAAAGTTGCTCAGTCATGTCTGACTCTTTGTGACACTGTGGACTAAAAGGAGCCTACCAGGCTCCGCTGTCCGTGGAATTCTCCAGTCCAGAATACTGCAGTGGGTAGCTGTTTCCTTCTCCAAGGGATCTTCCCAACCCAGAGATTGAATCCAGGTCACCCTCACTGCAGGTAGATTCTTTACCATCCTAGGCACCAGGGAAACTCATATACCCTGAAGAAACCATAATTGAAAAATTCACATATACCCAATGTTTATTGAAGCACTATTTACAATAGCTAGAACATGGACGCAACCTAGATGTCCATGGGCAGATGAATGGAAAAGGAAGTTGTGGTTATATATAGATACAATGGAATATTACTCACCTGTAAAAAGGAACACAATTGAGTCAGTTATAATGAGGTGGATGAACCTAGCGCCTATTATACAGGGTGAAGTAAATCAGAAAGAGAAAGATAAATGTGGTATATTAACACATATATGTGGAATCTAGAAAGATAGTACTGATAATCTTATAAGCAAAGCAGCAAAGAAGACACTTACATAAAGAACAGACTTTTGGACACAGTGGGAGAAGGAGAGGGTGGGATGATTTGAGAGAATAGCATTGAAACATATGCATTACAATATGTAAAATAGATAGCCAGTAGGAGTTTGATGTATGACACAGGGAATCCAAATTTGGTGCTCTGTGACAACCTGGAGGGATGGGGTGGGGAGGGAATTGGGAGGGAGGTTCAGGATGGAGGGGACA
>SJYT01056187.1:59831-124403 GCA_006410635.1 Cephalophus harveyi
AGACTTTTGGACACAGTGGGAGAAGGAGAGGGTGGGATGATTTGAGAGAATAGCATTGAAACATATGCATTACAATATGTAAAATAGATAGCCAGTAGGAGTTTGATGTATGACACAGGGAATCCAAATTTGGTGCTCTGTGACAACCTGGAGGGATGGGGTGGGGAGGGAATTGGTATGGGGGTTCGGGAGGGAGGGGACACATGTATGCCTATGACCGATTCATGTTTATGTATAGCAGAGGCCATCATGATATTGTAATTATCCTCCAATTAAAATAAATGAATAAAAAGAATACCACTATCTAAACTCTAAGTTCAGAATAGCTCTATTACTGTTCAGAGCTGGTCTGAAGTGTAGAGGCAGTGGGTTCCTATTCCTTGGCACTGCATCAAATCTACTCTCCTGTAAAAACATAGGTGTTTGCCCTTTTTGCACAAAACCCTGTCCTGGTAAGCTTAACTACATAGGGGAACAGTATAAAATGCAACTCTTGCATAGATGATCACTTCTAAAATAAAGAAAACGTAGAAGTAGTTGCAGTGAAACAGTAACACAAGCTGAAGTTTCTCCCTATGAAAGCCTGAGGCCAGAAAAACAGAACTCTTGTCTTCAAATTGAAACTCAAACTTGGATCTCGAAAGAAAGAGAAGCTATACACAAAATATTTATCTTATTTTAGCCAGAAAGATGCCTGGAGACAGAGGGCAGACAGTCTTGTGGTGAGAATTCAGTTCTTAGGTTCTTGGAGAAAGCTCAGTTTGCAGAAATCCATAGACTTCTGGGGAGAGAAGGAAGGTGGCATTTGAACAACTGCGTAGTGCCAGGAATACTCTTGCCTTGGGAGCAATGCTGGAGAAACATACTGTTAGACACACTTTAACCTAAATCTAATAGGATAGCAAAGTTTTCAGCAAAAGAGACTGTGATGGAGCCTCATCAGAGGGCAGACAGACTGTGGGTGGTACAGCACCAACACCCAGCTGTAGATACTGCAGCAACTCCCACCACTTGGATCCCTCAGCATAGCTCAACAGCTTGATCTGAGTCACAAAGGCAAATAAAGCTGAGGGTAAATAGATCCTCAAGGAAATTTAGCACAAAGCACAGAACACCCAAACAATCCAAAAAGGTAGGGTCTTCTAGTGAATCTGAATCTGGAATTTGAATATCACTTTGAAACTGAATCTGGAAGAAACAGATGAAATGGTTACAGAAACCAAAAGGAATACTGAGATTAATTCAATGATCATAATAAGGCATCATTCAGTTCAGTTCAGTTCAGTCGCTCAGTCGTGTCCAACTGAACTGAACTGAACTAAACCTAACTTGTCACTTTTCTGTTAGCTGGATCTATAATATTTCACTTCAGTTTCCTCCTCTATAAAGTAGAAGCAGAAGCAGTAATAGTACCTATAACATTTGCTTTTCCATCTAAAGATTAAAGGAGAAAACACAGATGAAACATTAGTACATTACTTCACACTCAGGATTAAATATAAACTAGTTATTTATGGGGGCTTCCCTGGTGGTGCAGAGGTTAAAGCGTCTGCCTGCAATGTGGGAGACCTGGGTTCGATCCCTGGGTCGGGAAGATCCCCTGGAGAGGGAAATGGCAACCCACTCCAGTATTCTTGCCTGGAGAATTCCATGGATGGAGGAGCTTGGTAGGCTACAGTCCATGGGTTGCAGAGTTGGACACGACTGAGCGACTTCACTCGAAGAAAGCAATGGCACCCCACTCCAGTACTCTTGCCTGGAGAATCCCATGGATGGAGGAGCCTGGTGGGCTGCAGTCCATGGGGTCACCAAGAGTCGGACACGACTGAGTGACTTCACTTTCACTTTTCACTATCATGCATTGGAGAAGGAAATGTCAACCCACTCTGGTGTTCCTGCCTCGAGAATCCCAGGGACGGGGGAGCCTAGTGGGCTGCTGTCTATGGGGTCGCACAGAGTCTGACACGACTGAAGCAACTTAGCAGCAGCAGCAGTTATTTATTAAGCTTGTTTCAAATTGAACTGATACTGTGGTGGGGCCTAGATGCACATAGAAAATGAGATTTAAATTTAATTTTAGTCTAAATGGAAATTGAATAATTTATCTCATCCTCTGTTAACTCCCTCACCAAAGTCTAAGACTAGACACAGGAAACTGAGAATGTAGACTCTGGTGGTAGATGGAGGAGGATGTGACTAAGAAACTAGGAGCCATTGCTGCTAAGTCGCTTCAGTCGTGTCCGACTCTGTGCGACCCCACAGATGGTAGCCCACTGGGCTCCGCCATCCCTGGGATTCTCCAGGCAAGAACACTGGAGTGGGTTGCCATTTCCTTCTCCAATGCATGAAAGTGAAAAGTCAAAGTGAAGTCGCTCAGTCGTGTCTGACTCAGCGACCCCATGGACTGCAGCCTACCAGGCTGCTCTGTCCATGGGATCTTCCAGGCAAGAGTACTGGAGTGGGGTCGGCTCTTAAACCCATGCTAGCCTGGAACTCCTGCCTCTGGGGCTTCCTTGGTGGCTCAAAGAGTAAGAATCCACCTGCAGTGTGGGAGACCCAGGTTTGATCCCTGGGTTGGGAAGATCCCCTGTAGGAGGGCACGGCAACCCACTCTTGTATTCCTGCCTGGAGAATCCCCATGGACAGAGGGTCCTGGTGGGATACAGTCCATGGGGTTGGAAAGAGTCGTACATGACCGAGCGACTAAGCACAGCACGCCTGCCTCTGTGAAGAGCAGACTCTGCCCTTAAAGCTGACCTGCCTTTGTGCAGCAACCATCTGACCTGCTGATGATGGAGGAACGTGTATGTTTTCACCTGTGCCAAATATATCTATTGAATCCATACATTTATAGTTTCAAAACTGCAACATTTTCATCACCATTACTCTTGCCCCTAGTGCATGATTTATCACCCAAACTTTCAAGCCATTTTGAGGAAGGTATCATGAAATAGAGAGTTGTATCTGATTTTTTACTGATGAAAAACCCTAAGGGGGGGAGGGGCAGAAACTACACTGTTAATGTCATGATAGGAAATTGGAATCATTCATGAATTCATGAAGCAAAATATGTTTTCTAAAATCTATCATGGATATTGGCAGAGATATGAAAAACAAGGGGCAAGTGGAATGTTCTTATAAGTGCATGGAGTTTTCTCTTGGTAGAAACTTTTCCATTTAGTTCCTAAACGTATTCTCTAAACATTGAAAATATTTTAGAACTTCTCAGGAAATGATCATTAAAGTAAATGGCTAGTGTTTGATAAATTATTACTCCATTGCCCTTCTGTGGCTCCTCCAATCAATACCTCTGTTCTTGGCCAGATTCTTCACTAGCAAGGAATTCTGGGGAGCATTTTATATTCACTTATCTATATCAGGTTTGTCTATGATACTCAGCCTAGGTTGGTAAAAACATTCCATGGCTTTAAAAATTAGTTCCTGAAGTACTCTGTTAAGGAGATGAAAGACCACAATGAGGCACAGATAAAAGCAGCACAGTGTGACCTCCATTAACAGGGACTGCCACCAGCAAGGAAGAGAGGAGGAGCTTCAAGTGGGTATAGACACTTCTTTTAAATAATCACTCATTTCCCCAAGCAGAATCACCATTGCTGCTGCATCTGCTAGTCACTTGTCGTGTCCACCTCTGTGTGACCCCATAGATGGCAGCCCACCAGGCTCCCCCATCCCTGGGATTCTCCAGACAAGAACCCTGGAGTGGGTTGCCATTTCCTTCTCCAATGCATGAAAGTGAAAATTGAAAGGGAAGTTGCTCGGTCATGTCCAACTCTTAGCGACCCCATGGACTGCAGCCTACCAGGCTCCTCCATCCATGGGATTTTCTAGGCAAGAGTACTGGATTGGGTTGCCATTGCCTTCTCCGAGAATCACCATTACCTCTTTCCAATTCTATGGAGATGTATTTTCAGGATATTTTGAATAATTAAATTGTATTCAAGTTCTCTCGTGATTTAATTTGTTAAATGTAAGTATGAAATAGCTACTATTTTTGGAAGCTTTTTAGACCAGTCAATCCCTTATTTTATTAATCAATAGACTAAATTAATTAATCAAGTGGATTACCACATACAAATCATGTAAGGACCATGCATATGCTATGGCTATCTAAAATTAGCTAATCCTCTAATTTAATTCAGTGAGCATTATATTTGTTCTCCTATCATGTTTGGATTATTACAAAGGTATTGTGTGCTGTTCTATAAACTCTATATTAATGGACCCAAGTTTCACAAACAATAGGCAGTATTTCTTTTATTGTGTAATTATACTGTAATCAATATGTAGAGCACAAGAAGCTTAATAATAAAAACAGTTGTATCTCAAAAATCATGAATGGGATCCTTAATAAGCAAAGACTTTGGGTCAACTCAGACTGACAGGCAGAACTGCAAAAAATAAACTTTTCATAGAAAAGTCTCTTTAGCTGAAAATGTAAAAAACAATCATTCTGTGGTTATACAGGGAAATGATTAATTCTAATTCTGTTGATATGTATGTATTTCCCCAATCATCCTTATGATTGCTTATAACAGAAGCAACTTCATTTTTGAAAGAGTGGTCTGTGAGGTTTTGATAATGAAGAAAGAAGTTCCAATAAAGCATATTTTTCTTTCTAGTATTTCTACAGCTAGTTTAGTATTTAGTGGGTATTTTTATTCATCTGATGGCTTCTCAAAGAATATTTGTTTTATTGGTGGATTTTCCTTTATTTTAATTAAAATTGCATACTTCTATCATGTTTAACTTATAATTTTTATGACAATGATGTATACATTAAAAGTTTTTACAGAGCATTGACACAAAATGGTAATATGGCAACACTGTTTTCTATTTGAAGACCACAAGTAGATCTTTGAATATTATAAAACCTAAAAAATTAACATTCTAAAAATAAACATAACTTTCACCTTTATCAGTTTGTTTTGTGTCTACTTAAGACCTCATGTTCATTTTTGATAATGCTGGGTTTACATGGTAAACAGATCCCTAGACTTATGCTAAAATTTTGTTTTGTTTTTAGTTTCATATTCCATTGCCATAATGCGTTTTCCTTTTGCTCTTGATTACAATTAATGATATGTTAATATATTTAATTATCAATGTAACTGGTTAGTATATATCCTGGTGAATAAAAGCAGTGCAGAGACAATATTTTAATAATTTGAATTCAGAAAAAAATATTATATACTATGAAAAAGAAAGTGAAGAAAGATAAAAGTTTATGCTCAAGTAACAGTACTCTAAAAGGAAGAGTGCATATAGATACATTAAGAACTTAGCCTATGCTAAGGGTTATTAACAGTAACACAGAAAGTGTTATAGGTACAAAAATGAAGGCGTGCATTTTTTTTTTAATTTTATTTTTACTTTATTTTACTTTACAATACCGTATTGGTTTGCATTTTTATTAGCAGCAGAGGGGAAATAGAATGAGACTGGAAAAGAAGAAGAGGCAAAGGAGAATGAGAAAAAAGATTAAACAGATTTGCACTATAGAAGAACTGATAAGAACAAGAGCTTTCAATGTAGAGGCTGTCAGCAGAGAAGGCGGTTTGGATTTGCCAATTAGGAAATCATTAAAGTTGTTACTAGAGAAGAGACTCAGTGACACAGCAGAAGTGGAAGTAAGATTTAAGAGGAGCTCACAGTTAAGGAGGCACTTTAAAGGCGTTTCTACGCTATTCTCTTTGAAGCCAAGAAAAAACTGAAAACTTCTTAGAAAATAGAGAAGAAATCTCTCTTTAATAAAATGGGCATTGCTATAATTGCAAACCAAAATTATGATGAATAGCTACTGAATACACATTCTCAGACCTAACATGTCTGGGTGCAAAGAGTGCACTCATCTCATTTGAGCCCTGAAGTTTTCCCAAGGCAGGTGGTATGGTCCTATGGTCCTATGGGTCCCGCAAAGAATATCTTAACCAGAAAGTAATTCTGGAAAATTGAATAGGCTGGAGAACAATCTCTAAGCTCTATTCTACTCTGAATATAGAAAAGAGACATAAGAATGGAAGAGGAAGTACATAGATCAGCCATCGTCATACAAAATTGCAGTCAGTATGGCAGTGGGAGGAAAGAGAAGGAGCAATTCACTTTACTAATGATGATAAAAACTAGTTAAGTCATTTCACAACACAAAAACCTGTGTCACTTGGAGCTAAATTCTAAGCCATGTTGATTTGCTGCTTCAGCAACAACAAAAAAGAATCGAAACATATTGGGCAGATAAATCCCCTCACATCTCCTGAATACCTTAGTCATGCTTCTGAATTATGGAGGATGTGAACTCTCTCAGAATAATCAGTCAGTTAAATAAAATAAAATAAGAAGCATTATAAAACAGACAATAAACTTTAACTGGAATATAAAGAAAATTTTAAGTTAGGCAAAAATATAAGTTCATTTTTGGAAGAGAGCAACCAAGAGAGAAAAGAATATTTCAAATAGAAGGAAGAAACTACATAGAGGAAAAGAGAAGTGGGTGGAGTTTGGAGCCATCAGATTCTCAAAGTGAGTTTCACGTGGCTGGATTATAGTACCCATGGAGAAGAAGGGCCCAAAATGAGGTTACAGAAGTAGGCTCAGGCCAAAGCATAAAGTGCTTCATATGTCATATCAATAATTTCATGCCTCCTGCATGCAATTTTAAAAGGTCTTTAAGTAGCATTTAAAACATGAATTGAGATTAATCTGCGAATGACAAGGAATTTAGATTACAAGGGAAATATTTATACAAAGAAGCAAGTTAAGACACTGTATAAAGGAAATTTTTAAGAAGTCATAAAATCATGAGATGTTAGACTCAGACAAACAGTGAGGGTAGAAAGGGATAAAAGGAATGACTAGACAACACTTGGTAAAATTGAGGACTCCATAGGTGCTTTCTGTAAAGTACCTATAGAGTGACAATTCTGTGATCTCATCAAGAGTCACAGATAAAAGGAAATTAAGAACATTTCTCCTGCACATTGTTTCCTGCTGATGATATTTTTGTTTTCTATTAGTGTCCTTTAAACATTCAAATTTAAGATCATCTTGCTTGGCTACTAATTGCTGTTAATAAAACAGTAATCTCCAATTGCATCCATCCTGTGTTAGGGCACTGAGTCCAAAGGTCCATTCTTGTAAGCACAATAAAGTTACAGGAATTTCATGAGAGTGAAATAGTTACAAGGAATTCTTTAGGAATAATTACACTAGATTATCTATATTCTGACAAAGAACAAAGAGAACTAAAAAGTTAGAAGTTAGAGGATTAGAGGATTTATAAACTGCCCTGTTGAAAGTAGGTCTGATGTAAGCTGGACAGAAGATGTAGCTAGTTACTGACCACTTTACAGTTACCTCCTGGCTTGGATACCACAGTAAACATACAGACAGTAAAGGCTTCTTGTTTTATAAAATATCTGATCAAACAAGGAGAGCTAAGGAGATATGACCCTGCATTTTGAAGGCTTCCTCGGAGGTAGGACCATGAAGGTGAATATCTTAAATAGATTCTCGAGAACATATAATACTAAATCAACAGGTAAGGAGTAACTGAATTGCTGAGTAGCAATTAGGAGCCAAAGTGAGACAAGGTAAATTAGTATGGGAGCAATAATTGCCTTCATATTTATTTATTTATCCATTATTATTTAGCTAGGGTGGCTAATTTATATTATCAATAAAAGGTTACATGTAGGCTGAAAAATAAATAAATATATTGATGCCATAGACGGATTATTGTACAGTAAATATAAGAGAAAATTAGAACTGAGTGATGTAAATGAAAAGTCTCACAGAATGCTAAAGTGTTAGTTGCTCACTCATGTCTGACTCTTTTGACCCCATGGACTATAGCCCACCAGGCTCTTTTGTCCATGGAATTCCCCAGGCAAGAATACTGGAGTGGGTTGACATTTAGGTAGAGCAAAAAATTGATTTTAACCTCCCCAGCAGCCAAACAGTAGTGAAATTCTTCTTGGTTTAAAAAAAAAAAAAAATAAGATTTGAATGATATTTCTCCTATAATTTTTCAAAGAAAAATCAAAACATTGAGGTGAAAAAACAGAGTGAAATGCATGATTCTGCTTTTGCTTCTCTCAAGTCACACTAAGGCAGTAAGTCAAATCAGAGTTCTATAAGATCCAAATTCATTAACAGCCAAAAGAAATGACATTCAAGTGTGAAGCCTTAAAGTCAAGTCTTGATTCTGAAAAGTCACTCAGATGTCACTGATTTCCCCAGGTACTTTTAAATGCTAATGATATCCTTGAATATTCATCCTCAGAATGCCTTCCTTTGTTTCAAGGATAAGTGTAGGGGGGAAAATATACTTTTAATCACCTCTTTCCTATATTCTTATTTTAATAAATATCTTTCTTTTAGTAGATTATTTCAGTCCATTAGAGATTCCCTCTTTACCAAATCGTAATATGTTGTACACCAACACTATATTTTTTATTTCCACCAAGTATAACATGGACAGGCTTCCCTGTTAGCTCACCTGTAAAGAACACACCTGCAGATGCAGAAGACATGGGTTTGACCCCAAGACTGGGAAAATCTGCTGGAGAAGGAAATGGCAACCCAGTTCAATATTCTTGCCTGGGAAACTCCATGGACAGAGGAGCCAGGCAAGATACACTGCATAGGGTGGCAAAAGAGTCAGAAATGACTTAGTGACTAAACAACAGCTATAACATGGACATAAGACTTTTGGCTGGAAATTTAGGTAGAAAAAAGGTTTACATTGTAGGACAGTAACATGAACAATCACTCAGCTTCTTTGTCTCACTCTTCTTTTATCTTCTTGTCTATTACAAACTCTTCCTGCTTGGGCCACCACCCACATTTGATTGTTTTCTATATACTGTAGAAAGGTAACTTATAAAATTAAAAGCAATTGCAACTGTTATAATAAATACTTAAAATAATGGGGAAAGAATTATGAAAGAACAGAATACACACACAAAAAAAAACAAACAAACAAGAAATTGAGTAAAAATAAAAAATAATAAATAGTAAAAAACACAGCAAATAACAACATATCCTTGACTATGTTAAGAAAATAATTTAAAATAACAAAGATTAAAATAAATAAAAACTGAAAATTAGAAGTCATTTAAAAAATAAAGTAGGGAAAGACATTTCAAAAAGTAAAATAATTAAAATTATAAAAGACTCAATATTGGAGTAATAAATAATAAGTGAACATAAGAATCAGATTTGACAAAACTGAAAAGTTAAAGCAAGAAATTTGTTTGGAAAAGATTAATATTAAAAACTAAGTTGAAGGTCTCTGGTGGTCCAGGGGTTAAGATTTCGCCTTCTAATACAGTGGTGTGTAGGTTCCACCCTTGGTTAAGGATCTAAGACCCTACAGGCCTTGCAGCCAAAAAAAAAAAAAAACACACACACACACACACACACAAAAGCAATACTGTAAAAAATTCAATAAGGACTTTTAAAAAATAAGTTGAGAAGAAAGGAGTATATGGGAATTCTCTGTACTTTCTGCTCACTTTTGATGTGAATCTAAAACTGCTCCAAAAAGCACAGCCTACATAAAATAAAAAGAAAATAGAAAAACAGATAAATAAGATGAAGGAAAAAAAATTAAAAGCCATATAAAGAATAAAAAATGTATGCTAAAATGCATGTCTTCTGAGGCAGGAAACAAAAAGCAAAAGTAAGCAAGTGGACTTGCATCAAACTAAAAAGCTCTTCTTAGCAAAAGCAACTGTCAACAAAATGAAAAAATAACTCACTGAATGGGACATTTACAAACCATGTATCTGACAAGGGGGTACTATCCAAAATGTGTGAAATCCTCATTCAACTCAGCACCACAAAAAACAACAGCCAATTAAAAAAATGGGTAGAGAACCCAAATAGACATTTTTTCAAACTACTTCCCCCAAAACAAGCAAAGAAACAAAACAATAACACCAACAACAAAAAAATAGAGGTGGCCAATAGATACATGGAAAGATGTTCAACATTATTTATTATTTAGGGAAATGCAAATCAAAACCACAAATATCACCTTATGTTCATTTTAATCATTATTACTAAAAAGGCAAGAAATAACTGTTAGAAAGAATGTAGAGAAAAGGGAAGCCTTGTGCAGCCACTGTTGAAAACAGTAGCAAGATTACTAAAAAACAAGCACGAATAGAACTACCATACAATTCAGCTAATCCACTTCCAGGTATTAATATTTACCTGAAGCAAACAAAAACGCTAATTCAGAAAGATGCATACACCCTTATGTTCATTGCAGCATTATTTACATTAGCTTAGATATGGAAACAACCTAGTGAAGTGAAAGTCGTTCAACTGTGTCTGACTCTCATGGAATTCTCCAGGCCAGGATACTGGAGAGGGTAGCCTTTCCCTTCTCCAGGGGATCTTCCCAATCCAGGGATCAAACTGGGGTTTCCTAGATTGTGGGCAGATTCTTTACTAGCTGAGCCACCAGGGAAACCCAGAAACAACCTAATTGCCCATTTATAGATGAATGAATAAAGATGTGGTGTGTGTGTCTGTGTGTATGTGTATATACACATACATGTCTGTGTGTATATACACACCATATATATATATATGGCTTTGCTGGTGGCTCTGATGGTAAAGAATATGTCTGCATTTCAGGTGACCAAGTTTGGATCCCTGGACTGGGAAGCTTCCCTGGAAAAGGGATTGGTTACCCACTCCAGTATTCTTGCCTAGAGAATCCCATGGAACTGGTGGGCTACAATTCATGGGGTCATAAAGAGTCAGACATGATGGAATAACTGTTTAAATTTCAGTTTCATACATACATACATACATACACACACACACAGAAAAGAATACAGTTCATCCATAAAAAACTAATATTGTCATTTTCGACAACATAAATGGATGTAGATGGTATTAGGTTAAGCTATTATGATAAGTCACATGGAGAAAGACAAATTACATTTTATTTCACTCACATGTGGAATATAAAAAACATACAACAAACAAAGAAATCAAAATCAATGAACAAACTAAACCTAACAAACACAGAGAGAGAGAGAGAGCAAAGTAGTGATTAAAAGAGGAGTGTGGTGGGAGATCAAAATGGGTAAAATGACACCACCATTATTTTCTCCCATTCTGAAGGCTGTCTTTTCACCTTGCTTATACTTTCCTTTGTTGTGCAGAAGCTTTTAAGTCTAATTAGGCCCCATTTGTTTATTTTTGCTTTTATTTCCAGTATTCTGGGAGGTGGATCATAGAGGATCCTGCTGTGATTTATGTTGGAGAGTGTTTTGCCTATGTTCTCCTCTAGGAGTTTTATAGTTTCTGGTCTTACATTTAGATCTTTAATCCATTTTGAGTTTATTTTTGTGTATGGTGTTAAAAAGTGTTCTAGTTTCATTCTTTTGTAAGTGGTTGATCAGTTTTCCAAGCGCCACTTGTTAAAGAGATTGTCTTTAATCCATTGTATATTCTTGCCTCCTTTGTCAAAGATAAGGTGTCCATAGGTGAGTGGATTTATCTCTGGGCTTTCTATTTTGTTCCATTGATCTATATTTCTGTCTTTGTGCCAGTACCATACTGTCTTGACGATTGTAGTTTTGTAGTATAGTCTGGAGTCAGTCAGGTTGATTCCTCCAGTTCCATGCTTCTTTCTCAAGATTCCTTTGGCTATTCAAGGTTTTTTGTATTTCCATACAAATTGTGAAATTATTTGTTCTAGCTCTGTGAAAAATACCGTTGCTAGCTTGATAGGGATTGCATTGAATCTATAGATTGCTTTGGGTAGTATACTCATTTTCACTATATTGATTCTTCTGCTCCACGAACATGGTATATTTCTCCATCTATTAGTGTCCTCTTTGATTTCTTTCACCAGTGTTTTATAGTTTTCTATATGTAGGTCTTTAGTTTCTTTAGGTAGGTATTTTATTCTTTTCATTGCAATGGTGAATGGAATTGTTTCCTTAATTTCTCTTTCTATTTTCTCATTATTAGTGTATAGGAATGCAAGGGATTTCTGTGTGTTGATTTTATATCCTGCAACTTTACTATATTCATTGATTAGCTCTAGTAATTTTCTGGTGGAGTCTTTAGGGTTTTATATGTAGAGGAGCATGTCATCTGCAAACAGTGAGAGTTTTACTTCTTCTTTTCCAATTTGGATTTATTTTCTTTCTTTTGCTGCTCTGATTGCTGTGGCCAAACTCCTATTGGTGGGAATGCAAACTAGTACAGCCACTATGGAGAACAGTGTGGAGATTCCTTAAAAAACTTGACATAGAACTGCCTTATGATCCAGCAATCCCACTGCTGGGCATACACACTGAAGAGACCAGAATTGAAAGAGACACATGTACCCCAATGTTCATTGCAGCACTAGATGTGTATAAGAGACAGNCAAACTTCCAAAACTATGTTGAATAGTAGTGGTGAAAGTGGGCATCTTAGTCTTTTGAATGTTGAGTTTCAAGCCAGCTTTTTCATTCTCCTCTTTAACCACCATAAAGAGATCTTTAGTAGTTCCTCTTCACTTTCTGCCATTAGAATGGCATCATCTGCATATCTGAGGTTGTTGCTATTTCTCCCAGCTTTCTTGATTCCAGCTTTTGATTCATCCAACTCAGCATTTCACATGATGAAATCTGCATATGGGTTTCCCAGGTGACTCAGTAGTAAAGAATCTGCCTGCAATTCAGGAGACATGGGTTTGATCCCTGGGTTGTGAAGTTCCCCTGGAGAAGGAAATGGCAACCCACTCCAGTATTCTTGCCTGGAGAATCCCATGGAGAGAAGAGACTGGCAGGCTACAGTCCAGGGGGTTGCAAAGAGTTGGACAAGACTTAGCGACTAAACAACATTGCCATTAGAATGGCATCATCTGCATATCTGAGGTTGTTGCTATTTCTCCCAGCTTTCTTGATTCCAGCTTTTGATTCATCCAACTCAGCATTTCACATGATGAAATCTGCATATGGGTTTCCCAGGTGACTCAGTAGTAAAGAATCTGCCTGCAATTCAGGAGACATGGGTTTGATCCCTGGGTTGTGAAGTTCCCCTGGAGAAGGAAATGGCAACCCACTCCAGTATTCTTGCCTGGAGAATCCCATGGAGAGAAGAGACTGGCAGGCTACAGTCCAGGGGGTTGCAAAGAGTTGGACAAGACTTAGCGACTAAACAACAGCAACTCTGCATATAAGTTAAATAAGCAGGGATATTGCTTTGTCATACTACTTTCCCAATTTTAAGCCAGTCAGTTGTTTTCTGTAATGATCTAACTGTTGGATTCTTGACCCAGATACAGAATTCTCAGAAGACAAGTAAAGTGGTCTGGTACTCCTATTGCTTTAAGAATTTTCCACAGTTTGTTGTGATCCACACGATCAAAGGTTTTCATATAGTCAATGAAGCAAAAGAAGATGTTTTTTTCTGAAACTCCCATGTTTTCTGCATGATCCAATGAATGTTGACAATGTGATGTCTGAATCCTCTCCCTTTTCGAAACCCAGCTTATACATCTGGAAGTTCTTGGTTCTTGTGCTGCTGAGCCTAGCTTGAAGGATTTTGAGCATTCCACATTTAAGAGATATCATAATGATATTTGTTTTTCTCTGTCTAACTTATTTCACTCAGTATGAGAATCTCTAGGTCCATCAGTGTTGCTGCAAATGGCATGATTTCATTCTACCTTAGAGATGGGAGTATAGGAACATTGTTCAGTAGTTTGCAGCTAGAAAAGAGCCAGCTTGCATTGAGAACTCCAACTATAATTTTTTCAACAGGATTGATACCGAGGGCTGTCATAAATGTACGTGAGTTGAATTGTGATGCAAAAGAAAGATCTCTGCGGTGTCTTAAGAGGGAAAACAATCCCTGTTTGTGTTCTAAGAAAGAATGGAAGTTGGGGATTATGATTCTTATTAGGAGTGTGTTAAGTGTGTACTGTCACCTCTTGGACACTTATACTACTATTGATTCTCTCTGTCTTCTATAGCTTGGAAATGCCCTTGGGTTCTTGGTCCCTGCTGTCTCAGTACCCAACATCGACAATCCTGATGAGCTTGCCTACCACATTAGCATCATGTTCTACATAACAGCAGGTGTGGCCACTCTGCTTTTCATCCTTGTCATCATCGGTAAGGTCATTAGCAGATTTAAGGGGTCGGTGGGGATGGAGGGAGGTCCTGCTGACTTGGGTGAGGACCTCCTTATGAACATGACCCTAGAACACCATTCTAGGTATCATGTATTCTATAAAATGTATCTACAGAAACTGGAGGCTGGGCTTCTAGTGGTCTTCAAGCCTTATAGCCTGAGTAGTTGCTGCTCATACAGTGCTAACTGGTCCTGTGTACTCTGTTAGCTGCTCAGTAAAGTTTAGCTGTAGCTCACCAGTTTCCTAGCGTGACCTCATTAGAATTAATAGGCAGCCTGCCAATTTCCTTGATGAAACCCTGTGAGCATTTATGATGTCACAGGCCCTGTGCTGAGTGTGCCTGATCTCATTGACTCTTCAAGTGCCCTATATAGGGGGTACCACTATCAGTTCACTTAACTAAGAGGAAACTGATACTAGAGGAGAGTGATCTCTATTCAAGATCAGATACTAAGTGGCAGAGATTGGACTCAAGCCTCAATTGTTTAACTCCATACTCTAAAGTTCTGGAACAAAACAGGATTGACCTACAAACACTAGTCCTCTCATACATTCACTTGAAAATACCTGGGGACCACATTTTTAAAATACTTTTTTAAAAGGTATATAAGATAGGCTTATTATGGAAAAATCTAGAAAAAAAAAAAAGGCATAAAGAAAAGGATCACCATTGTACTAGCTAATCCCAACCAGAAACCTCAAATAACTACTATTAATTTTATATGAATATATATCTAAGCATTGAGATATTTGGTTAATATGATTTATATCCTCTTTTATCATCTGAGTGATATCACACAGGCTGTGATAAATTCAGAAAGAGGGCAGAAGAAGTGTTTATTTTCAGTGAGTCATTTGTCTTTAAAGATTAACCAGCTGTCTCTTAATATCTGAAAATTCCACCACACACGTTAAAGTTTTCCTTGCTTCCCACTGGCCTCACCTCCAGAGTCAAACAGTTTTATGATCATGCAACTCATCCAGCTGTTTTCACTGTCATTCCCTCCCTGGGTCCAAGCTGAGGAAGGGCTGCCTGATGGCTTTTCAAAGCTCACAGGATCTGATGGAGTTCCTTGTTGTTCCTGGAAAGGTGGGAAGCTGTGAAGCTGTGGCTGAGATTGTTCTCTGAAGTTTCAAACTGTAATGTACCTAGTTGTAAATCCTTGTGTTTGTAGCAAATAAGAGCCTGGTCCTTTGCAGTTGAGATCTGAAGGTAGGACATTTCTACAGTGTGACATTTTGCTATTAATCACCATAGTAGTTGAGTAAAAAGAACTGAAAAATCTTATCTGAATTGTGGTTTGCAGTCGGCAAGTCCCTGAGCAAACCCTGCCATTACAGATATTAAAAAACAAAACACTTCTTTCCTTGATCTCTTTCCGCTAATAGAAAACTTGGGACCAATTTGTTAGCTCAGCTGGTCAAGAATCTGCCTGCAATGCAGGAAACCCTGGTTCGATTCCTGGGTTGGGAAGATCCCCTGGAGAAGGGATAGGCTACCCACTCCAGTATTTTTGCCTGGAGAATCCCCATGGACAGAGAAGCCTGGTGGGCTGTAGTCCAGGGGACTGTGAAGAGTCAGACACGACTAAGCACAGCACATACACATAATAGAAAGGGAGGTGAACAGGCCAGATAATGCATGAGAGGTTCCCAAAGGTGGTAAGTTGTTCAAGACTGTTTCCAGAGAAGGAAGAAGCAAGGCCCTGTAGTCTGGGCTGGAGGGTTGTCTGAGCGGGGGAATCATTTGATCTTCAAGAGATTAAACCTCATTTCCAGACCTTCCTCTAAATGGAGACAGTCTCCTGACCTTTCATAAGTGTTCTTATGGAGTCTGGGGGTAAAGATGGTGCCTCATCTAGGGGACCAATTTAAGCAGACCACTAGTTAAACTGATCTGGCCCCCAGAGAACGGAACAGCAGTCAGTGCAGTGAAACGGGCTGTACCAGCTGTACTGAAACTAGACCATAAGGAGAGTGGTTTCCCACTGTCCCTCCCCGGTCCTTCCTATCAGAGGCCCAGTCCTGCAGTCCCAGTCCCGTGTGTTAGTCCTCTGGTTTCTCAGGAGGCAGATGTCTGATTCACACTCTGAAACTAGGGAGGGACACGAGGTCTCTGCAATAGGAGCAGCTCCTTCCCTTACTCAGGGAGTGTTTACTGGCAGCAGGTGCCAGGCTCTGTGCTCAGCATGGGCAGCCCAGCCCTTTCCCTGGGAGGCGCTCTGGGGCTGAGTCCTCATCTGGGCCCACTAATTCCAGAGCCTCAGCTCTCACTTCCTTTCTGTCCACTGGTTACTATGGGATTTTTCAGTGCTTTGCCATTTATTACAGAACTCCTTTATCCTTGAGCACTACCTGGAAAGTCCAATGATTGCAGCTGTCCAAAGGTCATTAAGAAAAAGTAGTCAAAGGACCAGCCCCTCAGCCACAGACAGTGAGATGCAGCTTCAAGAGAGGAGACTCTAGAGGATTTAATCAAAGGATTAATATTTCCTTTTGGAGTCTGAGCCCCTTCTCAGATGAGGGAGTCAGCGCTTATCTGTGTGGCAGCTCTGCAGGAGGAGGACCAGGAGACTTGCAATGATCTCTGTTTTTTTCCTTTCAGTGTTCAAAGAGAAACCTAAACATCCCCCCAGCAGGGCCCAGTGCCTGAGCTACGCCTTGGCGTCTACTGATGCTTCATACTTAAGTTCCATCATCCGACTCTTCAAAAACTTCAGCTTTGTGCTGCTAGTCATCACCTATGGTATGATGCACGTGTGTCTGGGGTGTACTGGAGCTGAGCATGTGAGACAAGAGACCTGAGGTTTCTGTGTATCTTACTGTTTCCAGATCCCAAATGTACATGTAAAGTCGTCATTTAGGGTTAAGCAGAAGAGCCAGCTGTGCCTCAGAGTCTTCCCTGTTCCTTTAAGTTTACCTAGGAAACCATTCCTTCCCCTGTCAAGTCACCCAGCAACATGCCTGCTGACATGCATGCCTCCAAGTCTCATCCCAGTATGTCTGCTGTGAAGCAGTATTAGGTGACCATTTATTTGCTGTCCTTAGTACATCTTTGGAGAAGGAAATGGCAATCCACTCCAGTACTCTTGCCTGGATTGATGGAGGAGCCTGGTGGGCTATACAGTCCATGGGGTCACAAAGAGTCAGACAGGAAAAGTCATTTCCAGGTCTGATTTCCCACAAACTAGGAACTTTGCCCCTGTTAATGTCAGAAGAGTGAGTGAAAAGTATAATGCAGTAAGACAGGCAGACTCTGGTTTTTTGGGGGTAGATGCTCGAGAAAGTCCAAGGGGGACCCCTGAGGCCTGATCCCGCCTTTGCATGTCAGGCCCCTTCCTCATGACCTTTGCCACGGGCGGGGTTCCCCATGCTGGCTCCCAGCACTAAGAATTTGTCCATTTCTTCAAGGTTGTCAGTTTATTGGTATATAGTTTTTTATAGTAGTCTCCTTATGAAACTTTGTATTTATGTGGTGTCAGTTTTAACTTCTCTTTCGTTTTTATTTATGATTTTGTGTTCTTTCCCTTTTTTTGTGATGAATCTAGCTAAAGGTTTATCAATATTGCTTATCTTTTCAAAGAACCAGCTTATAAGTCCCTACTATTATTGTGTTACTATTGATCTCTCCTTGTATGGCTGTTAGCATTTGCTTTATATATTTGGGTGCTTCTATGTTGAAGATGTGTATAAGAGACAGATTACTTTTTGCCTGGAATAACAGGTCAGTGAGATGCAGCTTCAAGAGAGGAGACTCTAGAGGATTTAATCAAAGGATTAATATTTCCTTTTGGAGTCTGAGCCCTTTCTCAGATGAGTGAGTCAGCTCTTATCCGTGTGGCAGCTCTGCAGGAGGAGGACCAGGGGACTTGCAATGATCTCTGTTTTTTTCCTTTCAGTGTTCAAAGAGAAGCCTAAACATCCCCCCAGCAGGGCCCAGTGCCTGAACTACGCCTTGGCATCTACTGATGCTTCATACTTAAGTTCCATCATCCGACTCTTCAAAAACTTCAGCTTTGTGCTGCTAGTCATCACCTATGGTATGATGCACGTGTGTCTGGGGTGTACTGGAGCTGAGCATGTGAGACAAGAGACCTGACATTTCTATGCATCTTACTGTTTCCAGATCCCAAATGTATATGTAAAGTCGTCATTTAGGGTTAAGCAGAAGAGCCAGCTGTGCCTCAGTGGCTTCCCTGTTCCTTTAAGTTTACCTAGGAAACCATTCCTTCCCCTGTCAAGTCACCCAGCAACATGCTTGCTAACATGCATGCCTCCAAGTCTCATCCCAGTATGTCTGCTGTGAAGCAGTATTAGGTGACCATTTATTTGCTGTTCTTAGTACATCTTTGGAGAAGGAAATGGTAATCCACTCCAGTACTCTTGCCTGGATTGATGGAGGAGCCTGGTGGGCTATACAGTCCATGGGGTCACAAAGAGTCAGATAGGAAAAGTCATTTCCAGGTCTGTTTTTCCACAAACTAGTAACTCCCTGAGAGTAGGGATTTATGTCTATTTACCTATATATTTCCTCAGCAGTAGGAGAAATTATAGCCTGGAGTAGGTACTCCAACCTGACAGTTGTTAAATGGGTGATTGAATGAAGGTATGGATGGATGTTTACATGAGTCTTACTACGTGAATCATTCCCCAACCAATCCTTCATCTGCTAACTTGGCTCCTTTTTTTACCTGAATGCAAGACAACATCAGGTATGGTAAGAAGCAGATGTCTCCAGGTATGTACTTCAACTAGAAATGTGAAAGAGGAGACCTGATGTATCTGGATTTGGGGCATTTTTATACTAAAAAATTATTTTCCCGAAATTCAAGTCTAACTGGGTGTACTGCATTGTTGTTTTTACATTTTTTGTTTATTTGTTTGGCCACCCAGCATGTGGGATTTTAGTTCTTTGCCCAGGGATCAAACCCACATCCTTCTTACATTGGAAGGCAGATTTTAACCACTGGACCACCAGGGAAGTCCCTGTTGGGAGTTTTAAAGTCACTGTTTTAATTTCAGTACTTGCAATTGGTCTGTTCATATTTTCTACTTCTTCCTGGTGCAGTTTTAGAAAGTTGTGTCTTTCTAAGTGCCGGGGTCCTGCCCCGGCTTGGATCCAGGGTATCTGAAGTGTGATGGTGTCGGCAAAGAGAATGATTGAGAGAGAGATAAGGAAAGAATGTTGTAGATAAAATAGAGGAGAGAAAGAGGCTCATATTCCTTGGTTTACATAGAAAGCCAATAAAACTCCGAGACAAGGGGTTTGCCCTGTTCACGGAGGCCACAGGTGCCCTCCTGGTCTCCTGAGGGAGTGAAGATGCAGAACGTCTTCCCGTTCAGGTCTTAGAAACCTGGGCAGATAAGTGAACACAGGGAGCCTCCATGCTCTAAGGGATCAGCCTGAAAAAGAAAGTGAGAGAGAGAAAGAAAGATAGAAAAAAGAAAAAACACAGGGTGACCAAGCTTCTTTGGTGAGTGAGGCCCAATTACTTTATTTTTCAAAAGGTGCTTTTATACCTTGCCTTATACATAGAGGGAAATGAAAGATGCAAGGTCATACACACTCAGCCCAAACATTCCAGCAGTTTTGCCCTTATTGAGACCAGGATTTTTTCTGCATTCCTTTCCCACAAATGATGTTGTGTACATTATCTTCTGGCCTTGGAGGCCTGTGAACATTTTATGACCCTCTTTTGATAAAGGCTGCTCAACCAGAAAACTTATTTTCCCTCAAAATGTTTTTTCTTTATTTCTAATCTATGTCAGCCTCAGAAAATGCCAAACAGAGTTACATTTTTCACAGAGTAAAGGTGCAGTGAGTTACAAGAAAGACCCAATTAGCTCAAAGATCTGATGTGGTTAAATTCAAGGCTACACTTGTTTTTTTTTACATTCCAATTCTGTTAACTAATGCACTCCCAGGTGTACAGTGAATAAGAGATATGGGAACTTAGCAACAAGCATTGGCTCAACAGTGAAATCTTACACCAGCACTATTCTAATAACTTTTAACTCTTTGAAAGGCTCTATGTTTTAGGCTTCCCGTGCCTCTCACAGTTGGGAGGCTGTGAATAATCACATGCATAGCTGCAAGAGTCTGGATAGATCTGCCAAGCAAGCTAGAATGCTAACAGAGGGGGTTTGATTTGAGACACTCCTTTTATATGCAGGAGACTGTAAACTGGAGCTCTAAGTTAACTTTTTCCAGAGAAAGGTGGTCGGGGATAGCCCCTGTTAATGTCAGAAGAGTGAGTGAAAAGTATAATGCAGTAAGACAGGCAGACTCTGGTTTTTTGGGGGTAGATGCTCGAGAAAGTCCAAGGGGGACCCCTGAGGCCTGATCCCGCCTTTGCATGTCAGGCCCCTTCCTCATGACCTTTGCCACGGGCGGGGTTCCCCATGCTGGCTCCCAGCACTAAGAATTTGCCCATTTCTTCAAGGTTGTCAGTTTATTGGCATATAGTTTTTTATAGTAGTCTCCTTATGAAACTTTGTATTTATGTGGTGTCAGTTTTAACTTTTCTTTCGTTTTTATTTATGATTTTGTGTTCTTTCCCTTTTTTCGTGATGAATCTAGCTAAAGGTTTATCAGTATTGCTTATCTTTTCAAAGAACCAGCTTGTAAGTCCCTACTATTATTGTGTTACTATTGATCTCTCCTTGTATGGCTGTTAGCATTTGCCTTATATATTTGGGTGCTTCTATGTTGAGTGCATATATATATATATGCATATATATATATATATATATACACACATATATATATATACACACATAATTTTTATATATCCCTTGATCACTATGTAGTGTCCTTCTTTGTATCTTGTAATATTCTTTATTTTAAAGTCTATTTTGTCTGATATGAGTATTGCTCTAGCTTTCTCTTGATTTCCATTTGCATGGAATTTTTTTTTTTTCGTTCTGTCCCTTTCAGTCTCTGTGTGTTGCTAGATCTGAAGTGGGTTTCTTATAGATAGCATATATATGGGTCTTGTTTTTGTATCCATTCAGTCAGTCTATGTCTTTTGGTTGGAGCATTTAATCTATTTACATTTAAGGTAATTAACAATGTGAATGTTCTTATTGTCATTTTGTTAATTGTTAAGGATTTGTTTTTGAAAGCCTTTTTTCTTCCCTTCCTCTTTTATTCTCTTCTCTTGTGATTGGATGTCTATCTATAGTGATATGTTTGGGTTGCTGTTTTTGTTCTTGTGTATCTATTATAGGTTTTTGGCTTGTGGTTTTCATAGCTTTTGATATAGCAGTCTATATATATATACAAGGTTATTTTAAGTTGCTGATCTTCTGATTTCAAGTGCATTTCCAATATCCTGCATTTGTTTGCTCCTCATGATTGCTGGTTTTGATATCATGTGTTTATATACACACATAATTTTTATATATCCCTTGATCACTATGTAGTGTCCTTCTTTGTATCTTGTAATATTCTTTATTTTAAAGTCTATTTTGTCTGATATGAGTATTGCTCTAGCTTTCTCTTGATTTCCATTTACATGGAATATTTTTTATTTCATTCTGTCCCTTTCAGTCTCTGTGTGTTGCTAGATCTGAAGTGGGTTTCTTATAGACAGTGTATACATGGGTCTTGTTTTTGTATCCATTCACTCAGTCTATGTCTTTTGGTTGGAGCATTTAATCTATTTACATTTAAGGTAATTAACAATGTGTTCTTATTGCCATTTTGTTAATTGTTTAGGATTTGTTTTTGAAAGCCTTTTTTCTTCCCTTCCTCTTTTATTCTCTTCTCTTGTGATTGGATGTCTATCTATAGTGATATGTTTGGGTTGCTGTTTTTGTTCTTGTGTATCTATTATAGGTTTTTGGTTTGTGGTTTTCATAGCTTTTGATATAGCAGTCTATATATATACAAGGTTATTTTAAGCTGCTGATCTTCTGATTTCAAGTGCATTTCCAATATCCTGCATTTGTTCACTCCTCAGGATTGCTGGTTTTGATATCATGTGTGTGTGGATTATTTCCTACCTTTATGTTAGTCTTTTCAAACTGTTCATGGGGTTCTCAAGGGAAGAATACTCACGTGGTTTGCCATTCCCGTCTCCAGTGGACCACATTCTGTCAAATAGCTGTGAAAAGAAGAGAGGCGAAAAGCAAAGGAGAAAAGGAAAGATATAAGCATCTGAATGCAGAGTTCCAAACTTGTGGTTTTCATAGCTTTTGATATAGCAGTCTATATATATATACAAGGTTATTTTAAGTTGCTGATCTTCTGATTTCAAGTGCATTTCCAATATCCTGCATTTGTTTGCTCCTCATGATTGCTGGTTTTGATATCATGTGTGTGTGGATTATTTCCTACCTTTATGTTAGTCTTTTCACACTGTTCATGGGGTTCTCAAGGCAAGAATACTGACATGGTTTGCCATTCCCGTCTCCAGTGGACCGCATTCTCTAAAATAGCTGTGAAAAGAAGAGAGGCGAAAAACAAGGAGAAAAGGAAAGATATAAGCATCTGAATGCAGAGTTCCAAAGAATAGCAAGAAGAGATAAGAAAGCCTTCTTCAGTGATCAATGCAAAGAAATAGAGGACAAGAACAGAGTGGGAAAGACTAGAGATCTCTTCAAGAAAATTAGAGATACCAAGGGAACATTTCATGCAAAGATGGGCTAGGAGGCCTGGCGTGCTGCGATTCATGGGGTCGCAAAGACTCGGACACGACTGAGCGACTGAACTGAACTGAACTGAACTCATGTTAGTCTTTACTGGTGAGCTTCCCCATTTGCAATTTTCTTGATTCTAGTTGCCTTTTCTTTTTTTCCCTGCCTAGAGAATTCCTTTAGGATTTGTTATAACGCTGGTTTGGTGGTGCTGAATTCTTTTAGCTTTTGCTTATCTGTAAAACTTGATTTCTCCATCAAATCCGAATGACCTGTCTAGGTAAAGTATTCTTAGTTGTAGGTTATTCCTTTTCATGACTTCAAATATATCATGCCATTCCCTTCTGGCCAGCAAAGTTTCTGCTGAAAAATCAGCTGATAACCTTATGGGAAAGATTGAGGACAGGGGAGAAGGGGCAACAGAGGATGAGAGGTTAGATGGCATCACCAACTCAATGGACATGAGTCTGAGCAAACTCCAGGAGACTGTGTAGGACAGGGAAGCCTGGAGTGCTGTAGTCCATGGGGTCACAAAGAGCTGGATATGACTTAGCAACTGAACAATGACAAGCTTATGGGAGTTCCATTGTATGTTATTTGTTGCTTCTGCTTTGAATAGTTTTTCTTTGTCTTTAATTTGTGTCAGTTTGATTAATACGTGTCTCTGCATGTTCTCCTTGGGTTTACCATTGGGCTGCCGTCTATGGGGTCGCACAGAGTCGGACACGACTGAAGCGACTTAGCAGCAGCAGCAGCAGCAGCAGAGAGTTCCTTTAGGATTTGTTATAACACTGGTTTGGTGGTGCTGAATTCTTTTAGCTTTTGCTTATCTGTAAAGCTTGATTTCTCCTTCAAATCCGAATGACCTGTCTAGGTAGAGTATTCTTAGTTGTAGGTTTTTTCTTTTCATTACTTCAAATATATCATGCCATTCCCTTCTGGCCAGCAAAGTTTCTGCTGAAAAATCAGCTGATAACCTTATGGGAAAGATTGAGGGCAGGGGAGAAGGGGCAACAGAGGATGAGAGGTTAGATGGCATCACCAACTCAATGGACATGAGTCTGAGCAAACTCCAGGAGACTGTGTAGGACAGGGAAGCCTGGAGTGCTGTAGTCCATGGGGTCACAAAGAGCTGGATATGACTTAGCAACTGAACAATGACAAGCTTATGGGAGTTCCATTGTATGTTATTTGTTGCTTCTGCTTTTAATAGTTTTTCTTTGTCTTTAATTTTTGTCGGTTTGATTAATACGTGTCTCTGCATATTCTCCTTGGGTTTACCTTGTATGGAACTCTGCTTCCTGGACTTCCTGGACTTGGTTTCTCATATTAGGAAACTTTTTGACTATGATCTCTTCAAATATTTTCTCAGGCCCTCTGTTCTCCTTTGGACTCCTATAATGTAAGTGTTGGAATGTTTGGTGTTGTCCCAGAAGTCTCTGAGACTGCCCTCGTTTCTTTTCATTCTTTTTTCTTTATTCTGTGCCGCAGCGGTGACTTCCATCGTTCAGTCTCGCACCTCATTTATTTGCTCCTCTGCTGCAGTTGTTCTGCTATCGATCCCTCCTAGTGCATTTTTTATAGCAGTTGCAGTACTGTTCACCTCTGTTTGTTCTTTATATTTCCTAGCTCTTTGTTGAACGTCTCTTGTAACTTCTCAGTCTGTGCCTTCATTCTTTTCCCAAGTTTGGCATTTTTGCGAGAGGGGGTGAGCTCAAGTCCTTCTCCTCTGCCCTCTCTTTTGGAATCGAGAGGCTGCTTTTAGTTTAGATGCTTGCTGCCTCTTCCCTCAATGCGTGCTGGCTGTTATCCTGGTGATATGGGGTGTGCAGTTACAGCAGGCCTTGTGTGCCCCCAGGAGAGTGAGCACAGGGCCTGGCGCCTACTCATGGGTCTCCTAGTGGCAATCTGTGCCTGCCCCTGGCGCCCATCAGGACAGTGGTGACTTGTGCTCTCCTTGGACCTCCTGTAAGTGGTGCCCTGTTTCCTGGGCATGCTCACAGGGAAAGAAGCTCTCATGGTGGTCCTGCCCCTCTCCTCATGCGCATCCAATAATGGCACCTTGCCTCTCTGGCAGGCCCAAGCATCTTCTAAGTACATACACTCTCCGTTGCCGCAGTCACCTATTCAGGCTATTTTCATGCAGCCAACCCTGGTCCTCTCCCCAGGTCTGACCTCTGAAGCCTGAGCTTCATCATCCAGTCCCTGCCTGGACTGATGAAGGAGTATCTCAGACAGTTGTTCTGCTATCGATCCCTCCTAGTGCATTTTTTATAGCAGTTGCAGTACTGTTCACCTCTGTTTGTTCTTTATATTTCCTAGCTCTTTGTTGAACATCTCTTGTAACTTCTCAGTCTGTGCCTTCATTCTTTTCCCAAGTTTGGCATTTTTGCGAGAGGGGGTGAGCTCAAGTCCTTCTCCTCTGCCCTCTCTTTTGGAATCGAGAGGCTGCTTTTAGTTTAGATGCTTGCTGCCTCTTCCCTCAATGCGTGCTGGCTGTTATCCTGGTGATATGGGGTGTGCAGTTACAGCAGGCCTTGTGTGCCCCCAGGAGAGTGAGCACAGGGCCTGGCGCCTACTCATGGGTCTCCTAGTGGCAATCTGTGCCTGCCCCTGGCGCCCATCAGGACAGTGGTGACTTGTGCTCTCCTTGGACCTCCTGTAAGTGGTGCCCTGTTTCCTGGGCATGCTCACAGGGAAAGAAGCTCTCATGGTGGTCCTGCCCCTCTCCTCATGCGCATCCAATAATGGCACCTTGCCTCTCTGGCAGGCCCAAGCATCTTCTAAGTACATACACTCTCCGTTGCCGCAGTCACCTATTCAGGCTATTTTCATGCAGCCAACCCTGGTCCTCTCCCCAGGTCTGACCTCTGAAGCCTGAGCTTCATCATCCAGTCCCTGCCTGGACTGATGAAGGAGTATCTCAGGCTGGGAGGTGCCGGGAGATGGTGCTGGCCTTCTGTGCGGGTCATTCTCCTTTTTACCTTTGACAAACCAGTCGCTGTGCCCTCCTCCTGGGCTCAGAAGCTGTTCCTCCATCCAGTCTTATCCCCTTCCTGGTGAGGAGGCTTCCCCAGGTGTGGAACCTTCCCTCCTTCACAGCTCCCTCCTGGGGCAGAGGCCCCACTCTGATTCCTTCTTTGTGGAGGTTTTCTGGTCTTTATGGAGGTCTGGGGGCTTCTGTCAGTGTTCAGCAGCTGTTCTGTGTGATTTGTCCCCTTGCAGGTGTGTTTCTAATGTTTTGGTGGGAGAAGATGAGCTCCACGTCCCACTCGTCTACCAGCTTGGTTCCCCTCCTGGGCCATCTTCTCACCCTTGTTGGGAAGCCCTTTGTTGTCCTTCTCTGAGCACAGCAACTCTCTCCACTGGCCTGTCCTTTATGGGGTCCTGGCAGCTATGCCTGTGCATGAGTTACAAACAATAGCGGCTCCTGGGAGGGGTTGAGGCAGGGTGGGGGCCATGCCCACGTTTCCCTGCACTGAGCCATCAGCTTGGGGGCGAAAGAGAATGGCTTCTGGGTGGCTCTGTGGCCTGGGGTCCTGTGGACCGTCTCCAGTGAAGAGGGGCCCCCGAGGCCGCCGCCCCTGGGCACTGTGTCCTGTCTTATGTCCTTCTAAGTGGACCTAATGCCAGGAGTGCCAGTGCCAGTCATGTGAGCCTCAAAATTAGCTGAAGTTAAAAAGGTCCCTGGTGAGTCTTCCAGACTGACCTCTGTATAATTGTTTTTCAAATCTGAGTGTACCTTTCATATCTATAAAATTGGAAGACGATATGACCTACTTTCTAGGGTTGTTATTAGGATTGTAAGGTGTTTAGAAAAGTGTCTAGTATATAAGGACGTGCCACTGCCCTCACCACCAGCATCAAGACCACGGCCACCATCACCCCCACCACCACTCTCACCACCATCACCACCACCACCACCATCACCACCACCACCACCATCACCAGTATAAGAGACAGCCTTCACCCCAACCCCCATCACCCCCCCCACACCATCACCACCATCACCATCAGCCATCACCATCCATTCCTCAGGCTGCTCTGCCTGGGCACCGTGTCCTGTCTTACATCTAAGTGGACCCAATGCCAAGTGTGCCGGTGGTAGTCATGTGAGCCTCACCACCATCATAATCATTATGAAGGGATGGTAGGAGGCCCTTTTCCTTGGATCAGTTTTAGTCTCATCTTAGTTACAAAGTCACTATATGGTTTTGGACAAATGGCCTCATTCTCTAATGACATCAATTACTAAAATATATTCTAAGTGCTCCATTTACTTGATGGATGAATCAATGAATCAGGAGAGTCAACTAGATGTTCTTTACGGTCCTTTCTGATTTCAAATATAGGATTCTGGGTGATACGGAATCTGAGTAGAGAGTTGAAAGAGGGATGTTGGAAAGAGGTGACAATCTACCTATAGAGGGAATATTATCAGGGGTCAGAGGTCTGGAGCATTCTGGAGGGGGCATAGGTCATCAGGAGGAGGTGGAAAGGTGTCCAGTAGTTTCACTGAACCCTTAGGTCAGGCCAACCTTCAAGAGGGATGTAAACAGTTCTGACTGGGAGTAATATGTACTTTCTGGAACCTGGGTTTCCAGGACAGAGCTAAAGGGATGAGACAGCAATGCTGGGTGGTTAAGAAGAGACTAAAGTGCTTACTTTTGTTTGTTTTGGAGCATTTCTTCTTCTCTTAGGGCACCACTCTCACTGCAAGGAGGTGAGCGTTTCTGACCACTCGCCTCTGGGGCAGAAGTCAGCAATGGCCCCAGCAGGAGAGCGCCCCTCATGCTGTGTTTCCCCCGCCTCCTTCAGGTCTGAATGCTGGTGCCTTTTATGCCTTGTGCACCCTGCTGAATCGCATGGTGATCTTCCACTACCCGGTAAGGGTGTTCCCCAAACCTGCTGGGTCCTGAGAGAAGGCGATCTCTAGTCTGGGCAGGAGCTGGGGAGGCAGCATGCTATGGTGTGAGCTCCAGGATTTGGAGGGAGGCGGCTCTGGGTCTCAGCCCCACCACCAATAGAACTCAGATGTGTGATAAACTGGTTTACCGTCTCTTAGCTCTCATTTTCTTTTCTCAAAAGAAGCCTAGTTACTTATTGAAAGATAGGCAGAATGCTATGGTGTGAGCTCAAGGATTTGGAGGGAGGTGGCTCTGGGTCTCAGCCCCACCACCAATAGAACTCAGATGTGTGATAAACTGGTTTACCATCTCTTAGCTCTCATTTTCTTTTCTCAGAAGCCTAATTACTTATTGAAAGATTAGTTGAGGCTTAGAAAGTAAATGCTAAGATATATATGTGTAAAGTACATAACATGGTGCCAGACAACACAGTAGGCAAACATATATACACACAGACTCGCAGCTGAAACATCTAAGTTGTGAAATGGGACAAGGTTAGATTTTAAACGCTTAGTGGCTCAACAAAAAGGCTGTTGTAAATGTTTCCAGAACCAGGGAGGGCTGGGAATGGGACTCTGAGTATTTAGAATCAGGAATCCAAGGCCCAGGCCTCTTTTTAAAAATCAAGAGTCTCATGCTTGTGGGAGCATGGGCCACTGTGCGTTGAGTGTTCCAGTGTTGGAGGTTGACAGTTCTGAGTTCACATCCTACCTCTGCACTTAATAAAGGCCCCATGACCTTGGGCTAGTGGGCTAATCTCACTGTGCCTCAGTGTCTTCACCTGTAAAAGGGGGATATTGATTCCTAACCTTATGGTGGGGAATTAGGAGAATTAAATGAGATGATGATATAAAAATCCCCAGCATGCTGTCTGGCTTCTAAAAACACTTTAAATATATATAATTATTATCTTTCTATCCCTTTAGCACTGATAGCTGGAAAAAAAAATTCTACGTATGGAATCTTTGGATATATATACAGTTTTTCCATCTTAGAGAATCTGTCTAAAAGTGGTTCTAGGATAGAATTTGTTTTCCCCCAGGATTCAGTATGATCCACACACATCCAGGGTTATATTATGTTGGGAGGAGCAATTATTCTAGGATTCTGTCCCCACTGGCAGCTTCTTACAGGTCATCTCGTTCTAATACTTTCTGAGAACTGGCTCTAATGGCACGCCAGTTACTTGCCTTTACCCCTTTGCCTGCTGGTGACTGCGCCCCATCAGATGTTCTCTTCCATCCTTGAGTGATCCTTGGGGCTGTGGTTTTTCCAGGGGGAAGTTGTGATAGTTGGAGGAGTCGGCCTGGCCATCGCTGTTGCAGCAATGCTTGGGACTGTGATCTCAAGCATCTGGCTGAATAAGACCAAAACCTACAAGTAAGTGACTCTTCCTCTTGGACTGAATTGGAGACTGTGTTTTGAAATGACATGTTCATTAGGAACCTAGCTCAGCAGCTGGGGTCTGAGTGTCAAGGAGGCAGTTCAGATGTATCTTTTTGGAGGCTCAGTTTTCTCATTTATAAAATGAGGGAAGCAGTTTCTTCCCTGTGGGGACCATAGGAAGATTAGAGATAGAGGACATCAGGCCTTTCTGAGTTCCATCTGAAGTAGTCATGGAAGGAGCAGAGGAAGGAGAAAAGAAACATGGGAAAGGATCAGCAGTTGGAAGTATGTGGAAACGCCAAAGAGTGGGGATGAGAAGGTGATTCCATTGCCAGGTTCCCATGGCTCCTTCATGAACCCCCTGGGGTTAACCAGGGTGCTCTGTGCTTCCAACAATTTTCAGTGTATTACCTTGCAATTGCTTCCACATCATTGGTAAATATTGTGATGTGGTTTAGTCCTGATTACCCTGAAGTAGTCATGGAAGGAGCAGAGGAAGGAGAAAAGAAACATGGGAAAGGATCAGCAGTTGGAAGTATGTGGAAACGCCAAAGAGTGGGGATGAGAAGGTGATTCCATTGCCAGGTTCCCATGGCTCCTTCATGAACCCCCTGGGGTTAACCAGGGTGCTCTGTGCTTCCAACAATTTTCAGTGTATTACCTTGCAATTGCTTCCACATCATTGGTAAATATTGTGATGTGGTTTAGTCCTGATTACCCTGTGCGTTTCTAAGAGCCACTAAAATTTTAGTGGATTGCAGGCTAATCGGAGAAGGCGATAGCACCCCACTCCAGTCCTTTTTTGCCTGGAAAATCCCATGGATGGAGGAGCCTAGTAGGCTGCAGTCCATGGGGTCACTAAGAGTCGGACACGACTGAGAGACTTCACTTTCACCTCTCACTTTCATGCATTGGAGAAGGAAATAGCAACCCACTCCAGTGTTCTTTCCTGGAGAATCCCAGGGATGGGGGAGCCTGGTGAGCTGCCGTCTACGGGGTCGCACAGAGTCAGACATGACTGAAGTGACTTAGCAGCAGTAGCAGCCAGGATGCTTAGTAAAAACACAGATCCCTGGGCCCCACTCCTCATGGATGTCAATTCAATAGGGGAGTCTGCATTTAGAAATCAACCCAGATGCCTTGATTCAGTCGCCAGCCTTGGAGAAAGTGCTCTGGAAACTGAGGCTCAGCTGGTGTCTGTCAGGGCTCCGCAGCCACTGGGGGCTCAGTTAATGCTGCTCAGGGGGGCAGCTGCCTGGGCCGTGCTGCACTGGGCAGGGCAGGATTCTGGGCTGTTTTGTCAAGGCCTCCAAAGTTCCCAATGTCTGGAGGTGACAGACAGCGGCAGACCTGTTCTCTGCACACAAACCCGCTTCTGTGAGGCTCTGGTCCGACCAGGGCTCCTTCTGGCTGCCCTCATCAAAGGCCAATTGAGGCCCTCCCTGGGGATGTGGCTGCCTGGCTGGACACAAGGAGGAGCCCGGCTGGACCTAATTACTGCTGGCGGAGCTGGGCTACTGCCTCGTTTCTGCCATATGCCAATTGCTTGCTTCAAGCAGTGAGGACTGGCCACCCTTGACCCAGGGAATAGCAGCATCTCTCTTCCAGGCTTGCTCTGTGGCAACAGAAAGCAGGGATTGGAATGCTTGCTGGGCCAGGATGTGGGCAACCAGATGATCAGATGAACCAGAAAAGACAGTGAAAAGACAGTGAAAGGCTGGGAGGACACTGCAGAGTCTAGCTGACACGGTTCCTAGTGTCATTTGATCAGCATCCCGCAATCAGCATGGACATTCTTCTTTCCACTCCACTACTTGGGCAGAGAAAGGGTGGGGGAGCTCTGTCATCTGGGCATTTTGGTGCCTGTTCCTTCTCCCTGAGGCTCCCNTTACTAAAAACACAGATCCCTGGGCCCCACTCCTCATGGATGTCAATTCAGTAAGGGAGTCTGCATTTAGAAATCAACCCAGATGCCTTGATTCAGTCGCCAGCCTTGGAGAAAGTGCTCTGGAAACTGAGGCTCAGCTGGTGTCTGTCCGGGCTCCGCAGCCACTGGGGGCTCAGTTAGTGCTGCTCAGGGAGGCAGCTGCCTGGGCCGTGCTGCGCTGGGCAGGGCAGGAGTCTGGGCTGCTTTGTCAAGGCCTCCAAAGTTCCCAGTGTCTGGAGGCGACAGACAGCGGCAGACCTGTTCTCTGCACACAAACCCGCTTCTGTGAGGCTCTGGTCCGACCAGGGCTCCTTCTGGCTGCCCTCATCAAAGGCCAATTGAGGCCCTCCCTGGGGATGTGGCTGCCTGGCTGGACACAAGGAGGAGCCCGGCTGGACCTAATTACTGCTGGCGGAGCTGGGCTACTGCCTCGTTTCTGCCATATGCCAATTGCTTGCTTCAAGCAGTGAGGACTGGCCACCCTTGACCCAGGGAATAGCAGCATCTCTCTTCCAGGCTTGCTCTGTGGCAACAGAAAGCAGGGATTGGAATGCTTGCTGGGCCAGGATGTGGGCAACCAGATGATCAGATGAACCAGAAAAGAGAGTGAAAAGACAGTGAAAGGCTGGGAGGACACTGCAGAGTCTAGCCGACACGGTTCCTAGTGTCATTTGATCAGCATCCCGCAATCAGCATGGACATTCTTCTTTCCGCTCCACCACTTGGGCAGAGAAAGGGTGGGGGAGCTCTGTCATCTGGGCATTTTGGTGCCTGTTCCTTCTCCCTGAGGCTCCCAGGTGTGTCCCCTTTGGCTTGGAGACAGAAATTGGATGGTCAGGCCCATTTATGTCTGGCTGAGGCTACAGATAGTTTTGCAGACAGGCTAGTGGTTTAAGAAGAAGCTGTGTGTAAAGAAATACAGCAAAAAGTGAGCTTGTGTGGTCAGCAAGGGAGATGGGTGTCCATGGGGCTGGGCTCTGCAGCGCGAGGGCCTGGATGTGGCTAGCAGGGTGAGAAGAGATGAAGGCCCTCTGACCTCAGCAGCTGCTCTGAAGACCCAGGAGGGAGGGGTGTCCTTCAGAGGCTGTTGCTCATTTCCCAAGATGTAGCCCCATCGTGTGTTAGTATTCCTGTGTCTGGGAGCAGAGAGAGCAGGGTTTCTAATCCTGCATTTACCTAGTGGGTGACTTTGGACAAGTAACTTGACTGGTCTGAGCTCAGTTTCCACATTTGTCGTATTGGAGATAGTCATATGCTTCTTTTTTCCTACCAGTTTTATTGAGATATAATGGACTTAAACTGTATCTATATACAACATATGATTTAATTTACATATATCATGAAATCAACATCGCAAATAGTTTAGTGAACATCCATCATCGTGTATGGATACAAAATTAAAGAAATAGAAAAAATTTCATGATGAGGACCTTTAGGACTTATTTTAACAACTTGTATACATAACATGTACCATGTTGATTATGTTTACCATGTTGTACATTACATATGTGTGTGTGTGTGCTGGTCGTTCAGTTGTGTCTGATTCTTTGTGACCAGATGGTCTGTCCATGGAATTCCCCAGGCAAGAATACTGGAGAGGTCAGCCTTTCCCTTCTCCAGGGGATCTTTTTGACCCAGGGATGGAACCGGGGTCTCCTATATTGCTGGCAGATTCTTTACTATCTGAGCTACCAGGGAAGCCCACTTTACATACTTAGTCCTTACTTACTTTACACCTGGAAGTTTTTAACCTTTTGATTGCCTTCTTATTTTCCCTTTCCCTACCCCATCCTCACCTTTGGTACCCATGAATCTGATCTCTTTTTCTGTGAGTTTGCATGCTTATTTGGTTTTTGACATATTATTGACCTACTACACTAGTAGGTTAGTTCCTTAACACAACATAATGATTCAGTATTTCTAGGAGTTTCAAAATGACCCCTAAGTTAAGTCTGGTTGTGGTCTGTTACATACCAGGATATCACTACTCATTGACTGTATTCCCCACTCTGTGAATTTCATCCCTTTGATTCATCTGTTTTCCAACTGTAAGTTTGTGCCTCTTAATCTCTTTCACCTGTTTCTTTCCTCTCCCCACCCTCTCCCTTCTGGCAGCCATCTGTGTGTTCTCTGTATCTGAGTCTGTTTCTGACTTAACATCTGTTCATTTGTTTTGTTTTTTAGACTCTGCATAGCATAGAAATCATATAGTGTTTGTATTTCTCTAACTTATTTCACTTAGCCTAAGATCATTTGTGTCCATACATGTCACTGCAAATGGCAAGAGTTCCTTCCTTTTGATGGCTGAAATACATATGTGTGCGTACCACATCTTTTTAATCCGTTTATCTATTGATGGGCCCTTAGACTGCCTCTGTATCTTGGCTTTTGTATATAATATTACAGTGAACATAGGGGTACATATATTGTTTTGAATTAGTGTTTTCATTTTCTTGGGATAAATGCTCAGGAGTGGAATCGCTGGGTCATCCGAGTGTTCCGGTTTTTCATGTATATGCGTATAATTTCATTTTCTTTGGGCTGAGCTGGATCTTTGTTGTTTGCGGTCTGTTCTCCAGTTGTGGTGCAGGGGCTTGTCACTGCAGTGGTGCCTCTTGTGGCGGGGCACAGTCTCTAGAGTGCCTGGGCTTCAGTAGTTGCAGTTCTAGAGTTCAGGCTCCATCGATGTGGTGCACAGGCCTACTTTCTCTGCCCCATGTGGGATCTTCCCAGACCAGGGATCAAACCCACATCTCCTGCATTCACACGCAGATTCTTTACCACTGAGCCAGCAGCGAAGCCCCCTGGGTGTTCTGTTTTGAATCTTATTTTTGAAATCTCTATACTGATTTCAGCACAGAAAAGGCAATGGCATCCCACTCCAGTACCCTTGCCTGGCAAACCCCATGGACGGAGGAGCCTGGTGGGCTGCAGTCCATGGGGTCAAGAAGAGTTGGACACGACTGAGTGACTTCACTTTCACTTTTCACTTTCATGCATTGGAGAAGGAAATGGCAACCCACTCCAGTGTTCTTGCCTGGAGAATCCCAGGGACGGGGGAGCCTGGTGGGCTGCCATCTATGGGGTCCCACAGAGTCTGACACGACTGAAGTGACTCAGCAGCAGCAGCAGCAGACTGTTTTCTATAGTGGCTGTGCCAATTTGCAGTGCCCACCAGCAGTTCACATGCCCCTTTTCCACGTGCTTCTCGGCTATCTGTGTGTCTTCTTTGGAAGAATGTCCGCATAGATCCTATGCCCACTATTCAATTGTTTTTTTTTTTCTTTTTGATGTTGAGTTGTATTAAATCTTTGTATATCTTGGATATTAACTCCTTATACATACATCTTCTCCCATGCAATGAGGTGAGGTGAAGTCGCTCAGTCGTGTCCGACTCTTTGCGACCCCATGGACTGTAACCTATTAGGCTTCTCCATCCATGGGATTCTCCAGGCAAGAATACTGGAGTGGATTGCCATTTCCTTCTCCAGGGGATCTTCCCGACCCAGGGATCGAACCCGGGTCTTCCGCATTGGAGGCAGACACTTTAACCTCTGAGCCACTTTGTTGGTAGTTTCCTGTGCTAAAGCTTTCCAGTTTGATGTAGTCGTATTTGTTTGTTTTTGCTTTTGGTTCCCTTGCCTGAGGAGACATTTCCCGCCCCTCGCCCCCATCCCCCATAAATTACTCAGACTGATGTCAGTGTACTACCTATAAATTTATTCTGGAATTTTTGTGGTTTCAATCTTAAATTTAAGCCTTTAGTCCATTTTGAGTTTCCTTTTCTGCATAGCGTGAGAGATTCTTGAGTTTGATTCTTTTGTACATAGCTGTCCAATTTTCCCAACACCACTATTGAAGAGTCTGTCTTTTCCCCATTGTATGTTCTTGCCTCTTTCATCATTGGTTAGTTGTTCACATAAATGTGGCTTCATTTCTGAGTCACTATTCAGATCCATTGATCTATGTGTCTGTTTTGTGCCAATACCATACTGGTTGGATTACAATAGCTTTGGAGTACAGTTTGAAATCTGGAAGAACTGATGCCTCTGGTTTTATACTTTCTCAAGATTGCTTTGGCTATATGGGGTCTTTTGTATTTCCATACAAGTTTTAGAGTTATTTGTTCTAATTCTGCAAAGTTGCCATTAGTGTTCTGACAGGAATTGCTTTGAATATTCTGACTGCCTTGGATTACACTGTTTAAAGATTTTTCTTGTGTCCTGAAATACGCTAGTGTCACTAAAAACTTGCCTCTAGGAACTGCTTTTCTTGTACCCGTATAGTTTGTATTGTGTTTCTTGTTAATTTGTTTCCAGGTGTTCTTTTTTTTTTTTTTTTTAATTTCTACTTTGATTTCTTCAGTGACCTAGTGGGTGCTTGGTAGATAATTGTTTAGCCTCCGTGTTTTTGTGCTTTTTGTAGTTTTTTTTTCTCATTGTTGATTTTTAAAATATTTTAAAATTCCTTTTTACATTAAAAAATTTTGCTTATTTTTTAATTGAAGGATAATTGCTTTACAGATTTTTGTTGTTTTCTTTCAAACATCAACATGAATCAGCCATTCTCATAGTTAATTTCTAACCTCAGTTTTGTGATTAGAAAAGATGCTTGATATGATTTCAGTTTTCTTAAATCAGTCATACTTTTCCTGCACGGCTTTTGTAAGGGCTAAACGAAATACTAAATCTATGTAAAGTGCCTAAGAGAATCTCTGGCATCCTACAAGTGCAGTATTAGTGTGACGTAAGCACAGTATACACAGCCGGCCCCACCGTGTTTCTGGCTTCAGCAGAGATGAGGGGAGGCTCTGAGCTTTTGTGGTCTGAGTCCTGATGCTCGTGGCCAGAGGGCACAAGCAGGCGCCTTGTGGGTCCCTGACCTCAGTCAGGAGGACAGGGAGAGGGGCCGGTCCCAGTGCAGGAGTCAGGGCCACAGCAGTCCCGGGGGGCAACCTGGGGGAGAGGTGCGTGGAGGGGCACGAGCAGGGTGAGCCCGAAGCAGACGCCACACTGAAGGGCCTTCTGAGGGACCAGCAGAGGGACATACACCCAGGAGGGAGCGCAGCTTTCTCCCTTGGGCTTTGGAGTCCAGGGCTCGTTCAGGGCTGGGGAATGTTCTCTCAGCCACACTGTCAGGAGTGGAGGAGCTCAGATTCAGCGGGAAAAGTTGTGCTGACGTGTGCAGGTGGCAAGAGGAAGGACTCAGAGACGATGGAGACTTTCACAGTCAGGGCCCTGCCCGGCACTGTCCTGGGGTCGGGGGGCGATGCCGACAAGCAGATTGGGCCTGTGGGGTTTCTGCGTGCCACTGACCCCTGACCACAGCTGGCGTGTGCCCCTGGTTTTTTTTTCCTCTGATGGAAGGAGAAAAGGAAAGGGCTGTGTCCCTGATTGTGGGTAGGATGCAGCCAGTCCAGGTGCAGTGTTTACTCGCTGAGACGTTTCTGCAGGAGAACATACGTGCTACAAGGTGCCTCCACACTGTCCTGGCCTGACCCTTTGTAGCTCTGAGCACAGTGTGATCATTGGTCCGGTGTCCATCAACCTCATGGACAGAAAATTCCATGAGAGTAAATAGCACACAGACGTGGGCTTGCTCAGCACTCAGCAGTTGCCCAATAGAGAGGAAGTGGGGTGGAGGAAACGAGGAAGGAAGGAAGGGAAAATGTCCTGTTAAAGTCTGCAGCTTATGACTCAGCTTCGTTGCCTCTGCTGTAGGGAGACAACTTTGGTGGTCTATATCATGACTCTGGCGGGCATGGTGGTTTACACATACACCTTGAACCTGGGACACCTGTGGGTAGTGTTCATCACGGCTGGCGCAATGGGGTAAGTTGTACTTCAAACCTACTTAACTGGAAAGCACCATCCATGGTTCCAAGACCTACTGACATCCTAGGATGCAATAGGGATCTGCCGCCCTCATTGACTTCTGCAAACGTGGAAATGGCCAGAGGTCATATTCACTCATAAGACCTCAAAAGGCTGCCTGGGGCACCCAGGCCCATCCATGCTGTTGGGATGGACTATGTCCTTCATAAATCTCTGGGAGGCTAGGAAATGTTTAGTGTCTTTGTGAGCTCCGCCTGGGACAACATGGGGTCACAGAAAGTACACAGGCCTGGGGATCAGAAAGGGTGGGTCCTGAGCTCACTGTTGCTGACTGTTTATTAGATCATAGGCACCTGCCTACTCAGTCTGAGGCTCAGTGTCTTCATCCGTAACTGCAGATGAGTGGCCTCCCTTGTGGAGTTGTTAGAAAGGAGGAGAGGATTAACAGATGTGAAAGCACCAGGAAGTGTGGTGCACTTGTAAGAGATCAGAGCTGGAATTTTCTAGACCTGTTGTATGAGAAAGTATAGGAAATGGCGCCCCTTCCACAGGGATCTCTGCTCAGCTTCACCTCTTGTTTATTTTCCTATGGACGGTGCATGTGAAGGTGTGTGAGCGTGTGCGTGTATAATGACCACCTAGGGGGTGGCCTGATTTTCAAGGGCCTGGCATGTCTTGATGGGAAGAAACAGAAAAAGGAGTTGTAGGGCAGGAGCTGGGCACCCTTTCTTCCTTGCTCCAGAATTTCTCCATCACGTCGTTTCTGTGATCTGGCCTTCAGATTCTTTATGACTGGCTACCTCCCACTGGGGTTTGAGTTTGCCGTGGAGCTGACATACCCGGAATCAGAAGGCATGTCGTCTGGCCTCCTCAATGTGTCTGCCCAGGTAGGCCTCTTGTTGGGTGGTGACACCGGAGCCGTGGGTCTGTGTTCCCTGCCGGGCCTGGCGGGTGCAGGCGCTGCATTAGGGCAGCTCAGCTCCCCGAGGGCTCTTGGCTGGACCTGTGTTTTGAGTCTTCTCCGTGTCTTTGCAGGTATTCGGGATCATCTTCACCATCTCCCAGGGCCAGATTATCGACAACTATGGAACCATGCCTGGGAACATCTTCCTGTGTGTCTTCCTGACCCTGGGGGCAGTGCTCACTGGTGAGTCAGGGCTTCAGGACAATGTGATGCTCTGACTGCGCCCGAGTTTATGCTGTTGGCAGTTTGGCACCCAATGTCTTCACTGATCACACAGCTAAGGGGCTCACGTGCAGCAGGGCAGACGACAGGGCTCAAGAGGAAGTATCTTTGGCAGGCAGCAGCATATTTTGTTGGAATGAGCTTCAGTTTTGGTCCCAAAAGACCCCTGTTGGAACCCTGCACTGTGACACTGACCTCCATAGCTCTTTGACCATGGGCAAGTGGACCAGCCTCTGGAGCCCCACTTTCCTAATCTGTAGAATGGAGATGGCTGTGAGGCTTGGAGCACTGTGTGCAAACTCCCTGGAAATATCAGGGGTCTATGCATGGAGGCCACTGTCATCACTGGCTTCTTCCTGTCTGGCACAGCAGTGGTTCCCAGGCTCTGTCAAGCTGACTGATGGAACCTCCAGATCCCTGGAAGGTCTGAAGGCGGTGGGATACCCATGACCCTTAGGAGAGTAAGCGCTCCCTCTTGTGGATGAGCTTGACCATTGCTCTGCTTGATAACTTTCTGTTGCCTTTCTTCTGTGTCCTTGAACCTCAGCATTCATCAAGGCAGATCTCCGGAGGCAGGATGCAAACAAAGAAATTCCTGAGACTGTGAGTATGTGGGAGCTGCTGGGCTGAGATGTGGGCACAGACTTTGCTGAGGCTGTGGCATTGGGGGGAAGCAGAGGGCGGTGGGGAGCACCCGGGGGACTGGTGGCTGTGAGAGCCGCTCAGCGTCACACATGTGGAGACAAAGTGTTTCCTCCATGGGGCTCAGCCTCGCTTTTCTGCTGCCCTCTCTAAATTTTTCTGCCACTTCCTTGCCTGCTCCTGGCCTCCCTGCTCTGGTCCCCAGAGCTGGGCCCTGTGTCACAGTCTGCGGAACACCCGCCCCGGGGTCCTGAGACAAGTCCCAAGGCCCTGGCTCCTTTCCTTTCAGCCTGAGGTTCATGAACGGAGAGGAAATGTGGGAGGCTGGCTCCTTCATCCTGTCATAGCGGTGGTGGCCCTGAGGCAGTGGCTCTCCTGGCATGTGATAGGCCCTCAGGAGGTGCCAGGGAGGAACCAGAGCCAATGGGTTGCCAGCAGGACTCTAAAAGTACAAGTCAGAAAGCAGGAGTGGATCATGGTGGAAGGGGAGAGGACCAGAGAAGTATTCCCCTTCTTTTCTAATTGGGAAAGACGGGAACTCTTAACCATCGTGCTGTGCTGTGCTTAGTCACAAAGTGTCCGACTGTGTGACTAAGCACTTTGTGACTAAGTCACTTCAAAGTGTCCGACTCTTTGCAACCGTATGGACGGTAGCCTGCCAGGCTCCTCTGTCCATGGGGAGTCTCCAGGCAAGGATACTGGAGTGGGTTACCATGTCCTCCTCCAGGGGATCTTCCCAACGAAGGGATCGAACCCAGGTCTCCCACATTGTGGGAGGATTCTTTGCTATCTGAGCCACCAGGGAAGCCCAAGAATACTGGAGTGGGTAGCCTATCCCTTCTCCAGGGGATCTTCCCGACCCAGGACTTAAACCGGGGTCTCCTGCATTGCAGGTGGAGCTACCAGGGAATCCTTTAACCAATGTGTTAGCTATCAAATCTGAATCAGGATGAAAGGAATTTCAGCTCTCAGGAGTCAGTGGGATATTGCTTAAAAAAACAAAACACCCAAAACCTGTTATAGAGGTAATACACATACTTTGTAGAAAAAATTTAAAATATAGTAAAGTGTACATATTTTTTCCTTGTTTGTTTTAAAGTGTACACAATTTGAAAGTCATCCTGTAATAGCATCACCTAGAGATGAGGTCCTGTATGTTTGCTTTTATTCCCATGTCTGTGTGCACATATAATATGTATGTGTAAATATATGTATGTATTTTTTAAACAAAAGTAGAATCTTGCGCTTTTGTTGTTCGGCAAGCTTTCTTGTTCTATATGCTTCTGTACTTTCTGCAAGCGCTTTGTTAGGTCATTAGTCTGTTACAAGGTACTTGACGTCTCAGTGTTCTAATAACTGCACACGGATAGACATGATTTGACAGACAACTTTCCTGTCCAGGAACACTAAGAGCCTTTCTGATTGTTGTTAGGAATGATATTGTGTTTACTGTTCTGGAGCTGACTCTTTGGGCATGTTCTTAAGCACTGTATTTGCTTGAGAAATGAATCAGTGGCTGTGCCTGTTGTTAAGACTTTGACATGTGTTCCCAGACTGTCGTGTAGAAGCAAGGCACTCTCAATACTCCCAGTGTGCATTGCTCTAGCAGTGTATGAGGCCAACCCTGAGAATTTCTCATTTTGAAAATCTTTGCCAATTATCAAAGGCAAAAACGGTACCTGAAAGAGGTACGTTAAGTGCTTTACAGGTGTGTGCTGAGAGATGGCTGCTCATCTCTGCTCCCTTGTTTGTCCTCTGATCTCACGCTCCGGAGTTGGCAGGTGGCAGCAGGTAGCAGGGGAAGGGGGCGATACCTGGGACAGGACATTCAGTGGGGACACAGGGAACGCCTAAGACAGGAGCGGTCTCCTCAGGAGCCTGTGAGAAGCGTGGCGTCAGCCCTGTGAAGATGGGCTTGTCTCTGAGGCATGGACGAAGAAACGTGATTTGGGATGCTTTGGTGACTATATCGTGAGCCTGTGAAAAGGTGCCTGTGATAATAGGATGGATTACCGGGGGAAAGCTTTCAATTTGAAATGTGATGCATTGTGTCAAGCGATATGAGACTCTGCTGTGTTTATTCTGTAATCAGTGTTTCCCTGGGCAAAGCAAACAGAGGAAAGTAAAGGTTGCCTGTAGGCCTAGTGCCCAGAGATAACCTAGCAACACGTAAGTCATTTCCCAGCGTTTTCTGTGGATGCAGAAATGTGCTTGTGCACGCTGGATTTTCTACCCTGCTTGTTTCTGCAGGAGAGTCTGACAGCCTTTCTACACCACTGCCCCATAACCCCACGTCTCCAGGTACACATGCCCGTTTCCTCCTGTTTGCTACTTAGGTCGTCCCACATTTCCCTGTCTCGCAGGCAGTTCCTTGTCCCCGTGGGCCAGGCTTGTCATCCAGCAGGCGGTGAGGGCTCGGTCCTGTGCGTGTGGACTGTGGGAAGCAGCGCGAGTCGGGCCAGGAGGCCAGTGGGTGCAGGCTCACGGTGCTGTCCTGGATGCACCTGGGGGGCCGGTGGGACGGGGGTCAGAGTCACGCGGGGCTGGTCCCAGGGGAGTCAGGGCTGTCAGAGGGCGTCGTGAAGGAGCCATCATTTCCCCACCGAGGTGGCGGGTGTGAGCGGGACCTGCAGACCGTCCCAGGACTTCAGCCTCAGCGCCAGCGGACGACAGGGCAGGGACGCATCGGGCCAGAGCTGCGCTTTCTGACCACTGAGGTGTGTCATTGGCAGAAAGAGCCAGAACTTCTGGCTGGGGGCTCATGAGTCACCTTGAGGAAGACAATCTGCATCTTCTTCCAGTTGGTAGTTCTCTGCTATAAGAGACATAAGCCTGTTTGGTTGTGACTTCAAGGTGGTGGTGCTGAAGGAGGTGGGTGTGTGTGCATGAGTGTGTCAGAGACAGGAGGTGGCATGAGTGGTTGAAGGCGGCTGCTGGCTCCTGAGCGAGGGCTTCTCAGGGCTGAGGCTGAGCTGGTGCCAACAAGTTAGCAAGATGGAGAACCGGACGCTGGATCTCCCGCTGTTGCCTCTGCCATGGGCTGCCCTGGGGGTCGTGGCGGGTGAAGTGCCGTTTGTCCAGCTGACGTGACCTGCATGTGCTCCGCCAGCCTCGATGATCAGAGCTGTGTGGGGCTCGGCCCGTGCTCGAGGCCTTGTTGGGAACAAGATGAGCCCCCGAGGGAAGAACCAAAGTGTTCCTAAAACAGCAGACAGACGCCCAAGTTGGCAGTTAGTACTTAGGGGCCTCGGAGCATAATCTTCAGGGCATATTAACCCCACCCAGCTAACAAGCGTGACCTTGAATACCTTCTAATTCCATGCCATCGTCCCCAAGAAATCTGATAGCAGACAGCCCAAGCCTCCTCTTCCCTGGGGAGCTGTATTAGTATATACAGGCTGTGAGCCATACCGCATCCTGTCTTTGTAACAGTTCCCTGTGCGTCTGTTCCACACACGTGGTATCTGTATTCCTCACCTGGGGGCTGCCCCTGACCGGGGGTAGTCAGCACTCCTGAGAAGGGCGCAGACCTAGCCCTTCCACAGGCACGTGGGGGTCCATCCAGGTGGGGCGAGGCTGTCAGAAGGGGAGGAGGGTGACCGGAGCTCAGTGGCACTCATGGTGAGATGGTCCCTGGAGGCTGTGGTGTCCCGGAAGGCTGGCCTTTTCACTCCTCCTTTGCTCCTGTCGTGATGGTGTGTGTGTGGGGGGAGCACTGTGCGTGACTGGAGCCCCTGTCCCCGTCCTTGTTCAGTCAGGGATGCCGAGTGCCTGGGACTCTGGTCTTCCCCCCGGATTCCAGACGCAAGGGCAGGCAGATGCTCCAGCAGGGAGGAGCCCCTGCCTCCTCACCCCAAGGGCTCTCTCCTTGTCTGACTTGTAGAAACCCCAGGAGGGGGAGGAGGAGGAGGACAGCAAGAGCAGCAAAGGCCCCACCGCTGTCCAGGAGGAGCATTTCTGAGAGAGAGCGGAGGAGCGACTCGGGGGACCGGACTGCCCCCACCTCTCCAGCCACCTCTGCCTGCCAGCCCCACGGCCTTCACCGAGCAGCTTCTGGGGGAACTGGGAGGAACATCTGTGTCTTGGAGGACAGCGCCTCTGCCTCCTGGAAGCCACTCCAGAGCTTGCCCTGTCTCCGTGGGGGAGATGCCCTTTCCACCACACAGGCTGGGGCCCTACCCTTCCCCTGCAGGTTCTGGGAGCTGGGGAGGTTGGGGGCAGAGAGAATCCTGGAGTCAGTCCTGGCTGCTGCCTCACCTTCCTGCTCCAGCCCATCCCTCGGGATAAAGCCTGCACATTATCCCGAAAGAAATCTTATTCAGGAGATTAACTTTTTTTAGTGTTTAAAGACCCTTAGGAGCCCAGTTCTCAGGAGTAGCAGCTGCTCTGGACGAGGGTCTTTATTGGGCCCCCAGACTGACCACTGACATTTGGTGGAAGAGAAAACACCCTCAGGACAAACCCCTCAGGACTCCGGGACCAGGTTCTTCTGGCTCATGTTACGAATGTCTGCAAACCCTCTGTCCTCAGAGCTGATCAAACCAAACATCAATAAACTTGATAAAAAGATTGCTGTCACCTAGAAGACTAAGCCAGTTTCAGAGAGTTGACCTCCCTGGGATGTGGTGGTGCTAAGAATCTGGGGGGTCTGGTGGCCTGATTCGGGAACAGAAAGGCTCTTTTCTGCAGAAGACGTCCCGGCCCAGGGCCTTGTGTGCGTCACTGCCACCTCTGTGCCTTCCTCTAGACGCCACTCAGGGGCTCGTGTTCTCCTGCCTGTGACTCTCACTGCAGACTCACCTGGGTCCTTCCCCCTGTAAACTCCAAAACTCCCTGAGAGATGAGGGGAAGGGGCAGAAGGAGAGGTGGTCCGAGAACAGGACTCGGGTCTGCTGGGTTAGGTAAGCGCGTCCACCTCTGGTGGGGACAGTGTTTGCAGCCCCAGCCCCTCTCGCCACCCCCTTCTATGATAGTAAAATTCTTTCTCAAATATTCTGAATTTAAAGGGACTCCCTTTCAACCAGGGGCCCTCAGGTGTTGCCAGTGGTAAAGAATCTGCCTGCCAGTGCAGGAGCTGCAAGAGACACAGGTCCGATCCCTTGGTCGGGAAGATCTCCTGGAGCCGCAAATGGCACCTCACTCCAGTATTCTTGCCTGGGGAACCCCATGGACGGAGGAGCCTGGCAGGCTGTAGGCTGTGGAGTCACAGAGTCAGACATGACTGAGCGCGCACACACGCACATGTCCTTTCAACCAGCCCACGCTGCCCTCTCCTGCCTCACCTGCCGTCTGGCTCTACTCACGGGCTTGGGGAGAATCTCCTCAAAATAAGGCATTTTGGTTGCTTCTCATGTGCCTTGTGCTCCGTGATCACAAACCCTGTGCTCTTTTGTTGTGACCACTGCCCCGGGCTCAGCATATGGGAGCTGCCTGCATGGAAGTGGTGCTGGGTGCTTGGGCCACTGCCCGAGGGCAGCTGGTGTGTGTGTCTGTGTCTGTGTGTGTGTACAGTACTCTGTACATAAAAGAAGTTCACACTTTTGGTACAAGAACTGAGTTAGGGGTGGAAAGGAGGTGGAAAATGAAGGTGCCTTACTTTTTCATAAAGAGAGTGTTTACTCTTGAGTCTCTTAATTTTATAAACAAAATGTTTACTGAAACCATCGTTTTATTTGAAATCATAATTAGTATTTTCTATTTGTAACACCAGATATATTAAAGCAATAAAATATCCTCCATGTGGTCTGCCTTGTCACTTGTTGGGGCAGAGATGGCTTTGGCGGTGGGAACAGGCTGGAGGGGTGGGGGCTCGGGGTAGAGGAGGCGCTCCTCCACACTATGGAGGGTGGTCCTCTGTAGACATCGATGTTACCACGAGAGTGGGTTACTTTTTAAAGATGAGGCTGCAGACATTACTGTTTGTCCATGTGGAGACTGCAACTGAAGGCCGAATCCGTGGCTCCAACAACTTTCCCTTCAGAGTGATCCTTTTACAGTGCATGTCAACCGCGTCAGTCCTCCCCTTCAAAGCCTCTTCTAGCTTCTTACCCCAACCACAGCCCAGAGCTCACCAGAGCCCACAAGACCCCGTGCACTGTGGCCCCTACCTTCCTATCTGACCGTCTGTCCTCCACTGTTCTGTTCAGTCTCTCTGCTCCAGCCACACGACCTCCGTGCCATGCCTTGAATGTACCAAGCATGTTCCCACCACAGGACCATTGCACCTGCCAGTCCCTGTGTCTGGGGTTCACTGGCTGCAGATGTCCATATGACTTGTTTCCTCACTTCAGCTCAAACATCCCCTCTCCAGAGAGGCCTCCCCTGCCTGCCACCTCCCTCCGTCTTGCTGCCTTGCATGATGTTGTGACTGTTGTTTATCCGCTGACTGTCCCCCACAGGACTGTAAACTTCACTTTGGGGACCTTGTCACCGTGTTGGCTGTTCCTTCCTCTGTGCTTGGACCAGAGCCAGGCATGTAGTCAGGGCTCCAGATGCACTGTTGAAAGAAGCCCTGAAAGAGTGGGTACCACCCCCCGAGACCATCTCCAGCCCTGCCTCCCCCCACCTCTCAGTGACCTTCGCAGAAGAGAGGAAGGGATTGCACACTATGAACCAGAGCAGCTTCCCTGGACTCTGGACCTTGCAGTGGTGAGGCGGCTGCAGGAATGGGTGGGAGGCCCAGTAGGGAAGCAGGAGAGAGGACCAGGAGGCAGGGAGATAATTCAGGCACTTTTCCTTCACAACTTATCTCTGCGAGATTTCCAGGAGGAGGCTGAATTTAAAAAAATAGATACACAAAAAGCAGGAAAGCTTTACTGTAAGGCAGTGGGAACTATAGTCAATATCTTGTAATAACCGATAATGGGAAATAATCTGAAAATAGTATATGTACTATCTGTGTATGTATATATGTAACTGAATCACCCTGCTGTGTGCCTGAAATATTGCAAGTCAACGATACGTCAATAAAATATATATATTAAGAAAAAAATTCCACAGACAGAGGAATCTGGTGGGTTAACATCCATAGCATCACAAAGAATTGGACAAAACTGAGTGAGTGAGCTTCATCATCAACCTACAAAGGACCATCCAGTGACCTCTCAAAACTGCCTGATTTGTACTAAAAATAACCCAAAGACTGCTGTCAGGCCTCCCTGGACAGGGACCCAACACAGAGGCGCCTGCGCCACCGAGGAGTGGCAAGTAGACCTGACTTCAGTGCCTCGAGCCGCAGGGAATTTCAGGTTCCTGCTAGTGTTGGTGGTCTTTATCAGGATTGGTGGAGGCACCGGACTGAAAAAGCCTCCAAAGTGGTGAAAGCCACGCCTAAGGAAAATTTCCCCCAATTTGGAAAGTCTGCTGCTGCTGCTTCTAAGTCGCTTCAGTCATGTCTAACTCTGTGCAACCCCACAGATGGCAGCCCACCAGACTCCGCTGTCCCTGGGATTCTCCAGGCAAGAACACTGGAGTAAGGTGCCATTGCCTTCTCCAATGCGTGAAAGAGAAAAGTGAAAGTGAAGTTGCTCAGTCATGTCTGACTCTTGGAGACCCCACAGACTGCAGCCCACCAGGCTCCTCCGTCCATGGGGTTTTCCAGGCGAGAGCACTGGAGTGGGTGCCATCGCCTTCTCCGTGGATAGTCTAGCAGCCTTCAAAGTGATGATGGGCCTGCTTTTTTCTCTAGCATGACCCAATAGATGTCTAAACCACTGCAAATTAATGGAAAGCTATATTCATTCTGGAGTGCACATTCAATAGGAATAACAGAGAAAATGAATTCTACATTAAATAGCATTGCTAATATGTGTTGAGTCTAATTTAACTTGGGGTTAGGGCTTGACAGTTGCCCTCCTATGGATCAGAGTGGCTTCCAGAAGCAGGCTTAAAATTAGCCTCTTTGAAGTATTGTATGGTAGGCCATTCCATGTGTCTGCCCAGGAGGGAGAATGTATAAATACTTTGAAAGATTTAGCAGTTGCCAATTATGTTCAAACTCTAGGCACAATACAAACCTCTGTTCATGAATTTGCTCTAGCAAGTCTTCCTTACATCCTTTCCAGCCTGGACATTGCATCCTCTTAAAACATGTGGAGAACAAGGGCCTGAGCACCAGCTGACTGCAGAGTGGACAGAACCACCTGTGGTATTACTTATCACACACTCATATCTGTCAGGTTAGCTGGAGTAACTGGAGTAAAGCCACGGATACATCACAGTCAGGTCAAAGCAGCCTCACCGTCATCAGAAAATGAACCAACTCCTGAGAGTCCTAGAGAGCAATGTGTTTGTGAACCCTTAGAAGACTTAAGGTTGCTCTTCAGAAAGGATAAGTATTGAGAATAGAATTTCCTTGCAGAAGGAACTTCATCAGGTTCAAATAGTTGCAGAGAATTGTTTTACTTACTAAAATTATGAAGGAGTATTCCTGACCCAAAGCTGATCAATTCCATTTCATGATCACCCGCTCATTGCCTCTGTTCAGCAGGAAGTAGCCAGAGCAATCATCACCGCTTATTCCCACAAGACTGTGGAATGGACATTGATAGACATAAATTGCAATAGGGTCCGGGCAAGCACATGGCTGTGAGTGAGTGACTGTTAGAGGTCCCGCCCAGCCATTGGTTAGAGTCAGAATGGCCCCCTACTTCCTCCGTTTCAAAGGAGCTGAATTCAGACTGAGGGGAGTCGGCTTTTGTTTTTTTAATGAAACAAAGATAACTATTTTTAATGATAAAAGGTACAATTCACTAAGAAGACAGACATCATAAACAAAGACACAAAAAGCAAAAATCAAAAGAAATATAAGAGAAAAGAAAAAAATATAATCATAGTGAGACATATAAACATTTCTCTGAGAATATTTTACCAAGTGCATTAAAAATGAGACTTGGAGCATCTTGAATGATGTCATTAATAAATAGAATAGGAGGGAGGTGAGGCAGTCAGGGCGTGGGCGAGTGTGCAGTGTTACACATGTAAAGGACGAATACAAGATGTCCAAGGGCACCGTGTTTACAAATTCCAAGTGTCAGTGCTTCCTAAGAGGGACTCATCCAGGGTCCCTGATGTGTTAGCCATTTAGCCTTCTCATTCCCTCCTCAGGCTGCATGCTTCCACATCTACAGCCCCGGTGGAGGTGATGGTAAACCAGTGCATGATACTTGGACATGAAGTTTAATTCCTATAGCCTTGAGCAGTTGTTGGCCTCTAGAGGGCAGACTGTGCTAGCTTTCTGTAGAAAATCCGGAGCTGGTTCTCTCCACAGGAATGCTCAAACCTGGCTGCAAGTTGACATCACCTGGGGAGTTTTACGGAGAAGGCAATGGCACCCCACTCCAGTACTCTTGCCTGGAAAATCGCATGGACAGAGGAACCTGGAGGGCTGCAATCCATGGGGTCTTGAAGAGTCGGACACGACTGAGAGACTTCACTTTCACGCATTGGAGAAGGAAATGGCAACCCACTCCAGTGTTCTTGCCTGGAGAATCCCGGGGACGGGGAAGCCTGGTGGGCTGCCGTCTATGGGGTCACACACAGTCGGACACGACTGAAGCGACTTAGCAGTAGCAGCAGTTAGCAGCAGGGGAGTTTTAAACATGCACATTCTGGGGCTACTCCCAGAGATCTTGACCTGAGATGTGGTTCAGGTTTGAGGAATGTGAAGAGTTCCCCCATGGCATTTTAATGGGCAGCTCAAGTTTAGAAGCCTAGCCTCAGAACTTTGAATTCTTCATTTTGGGGGTGAAGATTAACAAAGAAAGAAAGCAAGGAAGCACAGGCACCCAATGACTGTTTAATGTGCAAACCAACCAATCACCTAGATGTCTTTTAAAATGCAGCCTCTAGTTCAGTAGGTCCAGGGTGAGCCTGGGCTTTTAACAAGCTCCCAGGGCTTGCCCACACACTGTCCCCAGACGCTGCCTGAGGAGCCAGGCTGCAGCCTGGATTAATATGAGATGAGACTGATGGCTCTTTAGGTCAGCTGAGACTTTATCTTAAAGTCAATCTTGTTCACACTTGGAGGAACAGGCTTACATTTCTAAAGGTTTGGAAGTTCGAAGGTCTTAAATCATCTAGGATGTTGACTTGGTCCCAAGGTGTCTCTCCATGAACATCTGCTAGATCTGCTCAGATCCCCAAGCTGTATTAAAGTATCCATGCTTTGCCATCCTGGACATCAGAGCTAGAAACTGCCCAGGCATCCTTGTTTTTCACGACGTTCTTTGCAATAGTAAATGTAAAGGGTTTTTTTTCTATATTTTCCTTGGGGATCCAAAATTAGAAATTTATAAATTAGAAATTTATACATATAGATGTGGAAATGTCCGCTTGGTGTATAGGTTCTTTAGTCCTTACAAAGTACTTAATTCTGATTAAAAAGCTGGCTTTATATCGATTAAAAAGATCATCAACAAATGACTATACAGAGAGTGCTACAGTTCAGAGAAATACATCTCTGTGGGCTGCAGGAGCTGGGGAAGGCTCCAGGGAGGTGGTGAGATCTGCTGGGCTATAGCTGTCTCTTATACACATCTAGATGTGTATAAGAGACAGATATTATTTTTGAAATTATTTTCCATCATACGTTATTACAAGATATTGACTATCATTCCGTATGCTATACAATAAACCTTGGTTGCTGTTGCATGTTTATTTTTTTTAATTAGAAATCTAGCATTCTATTCATGCTAAGTCAAACAAGTAGAATCAAAATGTCATAAATTTTTTCAGTTAGGCAAAAATTCATAAGGTTTCTAAAATATATATATTATAAATATTATTTATATATGTATAGAAGAGCTTTTCTACTACACTTGATAAAGAAGATCAAAAAGAAAAAAAAAAGGAAGAGATGGAGAAACCAGAAAACATAAACTAAATGAAATGGGAGCACTGAGTATGAAATAGAAAAAGTGAAACAAACTTTGAAATAAAAGATTATCACAGAGTCCAGTTATTTTTAAACAGGGCTGCTCATTAGAAACATATCTGGAACTCTGGTGAAAAAAAGCAATACCTGGGCATTTGTATTTTTCAAAAAACTCCAAGATAATTCTGATATGCATCTGGATTTAAAAAGTGATTACAGATTTGTCTATTAAATGATAATATAGAATTCTGTTATTTTTCTGAAAACCAATCCTGATAAAATGGTATTAAGTGAGTAATAGTTTTATAATTGAAATGTTGCAGCTCCAAGCCATGTGCTATGCTGGGATTTATGACCTCCAGCAGAGAGGATTTTGATCCAGGGACATTTTGTGTAGCAAAAGTTTTGTTGTAGGAAGGGGGGGAGCCCTCCAGGTCCCTGAGAAAGGTCTCTTATCTAACACTCAGAAAAGAATCGTCTGAGGAGACATGTGCTGACAAAGCAAGAGAATTTATTGGGAAAGGAGCCCCCGGGCGGAGAGCAGCAGGGTAAGGGAACCCAGGAGAACTGCGTGGCTTGCAGCCTCAGGTTTTGTGGTGACGGGATTAGTTTCTGCGCTGTCTTTGGCCAATCATTCTGACTCAGAGTCCTTCCTGGTGGCGCACGCACCGCTCAGCCAATATGGATGCCAGCGAGAGAGATTCTGGGAAGTGGACGGACACGCGGTGTCCCCTTTTGACCTTTCCCGAAGTCTTCTGGTTGGTGGTGGCTTATTAGTTCCCTATTCCTTACCAGGACCTCCTGTCCTAAAACAACTCACGCAAATGGTTACTAGAGGGCCTGGCCAGGGTGGGCGGCTTCAGTCATTGTGCTTCCCCTAACAGCTTTATTCAAGTATAAAAGGGATAAAGAAAGCTTCTGACATAAACATCAGAAGGGGACAGAAAGAGTGCCCCCTTGCTAGTGTTTAGCAAGGAGTTATACATCTGTTAGCAAGTTGCTAATCAGATGAAAGAAACATGTCAAAACTGAGAGAGTTGCACCAGGCCCCTCTCCTACCACATGCATTTTTGATAGCACTGGCACAAGGTGAGTCATCCGGGCCATAAAACAATTGACATGAATCTGGAAAAAAGGCACATTTCCAAGCAAAAACATAGTTTCATTAGCATAGCTTAAGAAAACATTTCCATGAGTAAGATGTACTGGTTTGTTGAACCATTATCAGTTCAAGGTTTGAGAAAAAACTTAGGCAGATTCCAAGGCAAATACATAATTTCATTAACATAGCTTAAGAAAAAGATTTCCATAAGAAAAACGCATTGGTTAGCTTAAGGTTTGAGAAAAGTTAAATTCTGGCAGAACCAGGTGTCGTCATGACAACACAGGATTAGAAAAGGAAAAAAAACCTGTCTACTACTTGCAGTTTATTTTCTCCTGCCTCTTGGGGACCCCTAGCCTTCCTACCTGTTATCCTTTCATAATCACAATAGTGAAAGATGTTTATCAATTTTCACAATCAATAGCCAGACAAAAAATAAAAGATAATTACAATGGCAAGCCATAATGGGAACATGATAACCTAATCCAGAGCAACCTTGGGCTGGTTAACAGCCTGGTGTGCTTTCATGTTAACACCTCTGGAGGGGGATACATCAGGAATTGCCTCTCAGAAGTCACTTCAGTCACACTTTCCTGTCCCTTCTGGGGCCAGTCAGCAAGCTGAGAGGTCGGGGGTTTAATATGAAAGAAATGATTTATAACCTTGAAGCAAATAAACAATCGTGCTACAGTGAGACAGGAGCTACCAGAAAGGTGGACAGGCAGGATGTGAGGGGAGCCCCTGAGTCACACTTGGGCTCTCCGGAAGGCTTCCTGGAGGAGGTGATGCTTGTCCTGCAGGGAGACAGGACACGAGGCATGGTGAGCTCACAGTGCTGGTTGGAGCTGCAGGCGGGCCCAGCAGGTGGAGGGAAAGCTGGGAGTGGGCGGGGATGGGAGAGGCGGCCAGAGCAGCATCACGACCTCCTGTGTGCTAAGCCAGGGAGCGAGAACCTTCTGGAAGGTAGGGGCTGCCACTGAAGGACTCCAGGCAGGACAGAGGCCCGGACAGAAGCGAAGAGCCCTGCGGAGAGTGTGATGGGGAATGAGAGGCGTAAGCACAAGGCAGGCGGCGGCGCGTGATAAGGTAAGGAGCCGTGAGAATCTGAACTGGAGTGGTGCCCAGGGGGAAGGTGGTGAGGAGGTCAGCACCCAGTGGACACCGTGATGGTGCCTCTCAGGGCTTGGGTCTGGCTGACTTCAAGCTGGCAGAGCTCCTCATTGACACACAGGATTCAGGGGAGAAGCAGCCCTGGGCTTGGCCTTTGGATGCTGGGGCAGCAGGTGAGTCATAAATGTTATAGAAGGCATCAGACCCCCACAGAGTCAACAAGCTGAAAGTCACTAGAAGCAGGTGGAAGGTCAGAAAGGGTGCAGACAGAGGTGACAGAGCCTCTGGCCACACACCTGCTTTTCTGAGGAGACACCCAGCACGGTTTTGGAGGACAGCTCAACTGAAGGGGCTTCCCTGCAGCTCCAGGGCTGGAGGTTTGGTGTTCACTTTAGCTCCAACATTATAAAGTCCAGGATGGAATTGACCTCACCCCTGGACATCACCTGTGGGCCTCAGAGAAGCAGCACAATCTTCATTCAACTTGTTCCATTTTTAAATTTTACAGTTTTTTTTAAACCAAAGCTTTCTATAGTTTAAAAAATCAAATAGTCATGTATCAAAAATGGCATTGCTTACCCTGCTTTCCTGGTCCTCTGAGGTAACTACTTTCAGTTATTAGTAGGTGATTTTTTGGTATTTATCTCCATAGCTCTAAATAACATGGGTATATAGATACTTCCCTTGTGGCTCAGGTGGTAAAGAATCCGTCTGCAATGCAGGAGACCCTGGTTCAATTCCTGGGTTGGGAAGATCTGCTGGAGAAGGGATAGGCTACCCATTCCAGTATTCTGGCCTGGAGAATTCCATGGACAGTCCACAGGGTCGCAAATTCATGGGGACATGACTGAGCAACTTTCGCTTTCCCTATAGATACTTCCTGATTTTGTCCACATTAGGCATTGTCTGTTGATTTTCCAATATGGTAGACAAGGATTTAGCTCTGCTCACCCTACCCTCATCTCCACCTCATACATGTGCCCACTTCCCATTCCTCCATCTTTGCAATATAGTTATGCCAGGTTGGATTATATCAACATTGTTTTCACAGTATTATGGTTGTGTTCACATTATTCACAACTGAAGTCACTTAAAGTCACCATGGCTTTGTTCCCCTTTCCTCCATAGCTTTTTATCTTCCACTTAAGTTTTAAATTGACTCCCTTCCCCATTTACTTGGTTATATTTGTGCTTTCTATCACAAGTCCAGCCCCTAATTCTCTCCAAGTTCTGTTTACCCCATTCTATATTTTCAAATAGAACCCCCTCAGTGTCATCTTATTGATAGAATCTTTCCTGGAGTCTCTGATCAGTGTCCATTCGAACAGGCTGTTTTCCTGTCCGACTCATAGCTGTCCACCTGGGAATTTCCTTTTCCGCAGTCTCAGTGATTCCCATCCCCTGCCCTCCTGACCCAGTTTCCTGGATCTCATCTCTCACTCTCTTGAGGTTGCCTCCCTTGTTTTGGTGGAGTACATCCTTTGGCAGCTTCTGGACATAGAGGGAGACAGTTCATTTTCAGAAGTTTGGAAGTGTGAAGATGTGTGACTTACACTTTTCTCTGGTAGTTTGAGTGTAGGATTCTCGGCAGGAAAGGGTTCTCCTTCAGAAGGCGCTGTTGTACTCAGCTCCAGCTTCCCAGCTTGAAGACAGCCTGCTGACATTGTGCGCCCGTTTCCTTGAAAGTGTTTTATGAACCTGTTCTTATCTCTTTGAAATCTCATTGGATCTCCTCTTTGTCCTGCTTTCTGAAATTTCGTGGTTATGTGGAATTCAACTCAACTCTGTGGACAGGTATCCAGATAGGCATGTTCAGTGACACTTCTCTCGTTCAGGATTCCAGGCTGTACGGAGATGTTCACAAGAACTTGGAGCTAAAGTATTAGGGAAATGAGGGAGGTGAGGCAATCAGAGCGTGGGTGAGTGTGCAGTGTTACACATGTAAAGTATTAGGGAAATGAGGGAGGTGAGGCAGTCAGGGCGTGGGCGAGTGTGCAGTGTTACACATGTAAAGGACGAATACAAGATGTCCAAGGGCACCGTGTTTACAAATTCCAAGTGTCAGTGCTTCCTAAGAGGGACTCATCCAGGGTCCCTGATGTGTTAGCCATTTAGCCTTCTCATTCCCTCCTCAGGCTGCATGCTTCCACATCTACAGCCCCGGTGGAGGTGATGGTAAACCAGTGCATGATACTTGGACATGAAGTTTAATTCCTATAGCCTTGAGCAGTTGTTGGCCTCTAGAGGGCAGACTGTGCTAGCTTTCTGTAGAAAATCCGGAGCTGGTTCTCTCCACAGGAATGCTCAAACCTGGCTGCAAGTTGACATCACCTGGGGAGTTTTACGGAGAAGGCAATGGCACCCCACTCCAGTACTCTTGCCTGGAAAATCGCATGGACAGAGGAACCTGGAGGGCTGCAATCCATGGGGTCTTGAAGAGTCGGACACGACTGAGAGACTTCACTTTCACGCATTGGAGAAGGAAATGGCAACCCACTCCAGTGTTCTTGCCTGGAGAATCCCGGGGACGGGGAAGCCTGGTGGGCTGCCGTCTATGGGGTCACACACAGTCGGACACGACTGAAGCGACTTAGCAGTAGCAGCAGTTAGCAGCAGGGGAGTTTTAAACATGCACATTCTGGGGCTACTCCCAGAGATCTTGACCTGAGATGTGGTTCAGGTTTGAGGAATGTGAAGAGTTCCCCCATGGCATTTTAATGGGCAGCTCAAGTTTAGAAGCCTAGCCTCAGAACTTTGAATTCTTCATTTTGGGGGTGAAGATTAACAAAGAAAGAAAGCAAGGAAGCACAGGCACCCAATGACTGTTTAATGTGCAAACCAACCAATCACCTAGATGTCTTTTAAAATGCAGCCTCTAGTTCAGTAGGTCCAGGGTGAGCCTGGGCTTTTAACAAGCTCCCAGGGCTTGCCCACACACTGTCCCCAGACGCTGCCTGAGGAGCCAGGCTGCAGCCTGGATTAATATGAGATGAGACTGATGGCTCTTTAGGTCAGCTGAGACTTTATCTTAAAGTCAATCTTGTTCACACTTGGAGGAACAGGCTTACATTTCTAAAGGTTTGGAAGTTCGAAGGTCTTAAATCATCTAGGATGTTGACTTGGTCCCAAGGTGTCTCTCCATGAACATCTGCTAGATCTGCTCAGATCCCCAAGCTGTATTAAAGTATCCATGCTTTGCCATCCTGGACATCAGAGCTAGAAACTGCCCAGGCATCCTTGTTTTTCACGACGTTCTTTGCAATAGTAAATGTAAAGGGTTTTTTTTCTATATTTTCCTTGGGGATCCAAAATTAGAAATTTATAAATTAGAAATTTATACATATAGATGTGGAAATGTCCGCTTGGTGTATAGGTTCTTTAGTCCTTACAAAGTACTTAATTCTGATTAAAAAGCTGGCTTTATATCGATTAAAAAGATCATCAACAAATGACTATACAGAGAGTGCTACAGTTCAGAGAAATACATCTCTGTGGGCTGCAGGAGCTGGGGAAGGCTCCAGGGAGGTGGTGAGATGAGCTGGGCTATAGAGAGTGGGATTAGGTGAACAGAGAAAGTGGGGAAGAAATTTCCAGCACAGACATTGGGATGACCGAGGCTTAGAGGCTTTGAGTTATGTAGGCTGCATCCCAAGAGTGAATAATATCTATTCCTCATGAAATAACTGTTTAAAAACCAAAATGTTCTTAGGCTTTCAATAAAGTAAGCTGTAAAACTAGTCTACTTTGGTTACTAATCGAACTTTTGTGTTCTTTCTTGTCTGTAAAAGTGTAATTTCTAATATGTCCTGGTTTCTGGTGTAAATGAAAATTTAAAGTCCCAATATTCAGTTTCCTAATCATTTTGATTAGCGGTGGCCACAGGACCGGAAAAGGTCAGTTTTCATTCCAATCCGAAAGAAAGGCAATGCCACNTGTAAAACTAGTCTACTTTGGTTACTAATCGAACTTTTGTGTTCTTTCTTGTCTGTAAAAGTGTAATTTCTAATATGTCCTGGTTTCTGGTGTAAATGAAAATTTAAAGTCCCAATATTCAGTTTCCTAATCATTTTGATTAGCGGTGGCCACAGGACCGGAAAAGGTCAGTTTTCATTCCAATCCGAAAGAAAGGCAATGCCACAGAATGCTCAAACTACCGCACAATTGCACTCATCTCACACACTAGTAAAGTAATGTTTAAAATTCTCCAAGCCAGGCTTCAGCAATACGTGAACTGTGAACTTCCAGATAACCAAAGAATTGATGCTTTTGAACTATGGTGTTGGAGAAGACTCTTGAGAGTTCCTTGGACTGCAAGGAGATCCAACCAATCCATCCTAAAGGAGATTAGTCCTGGGTGTTCATTGATGGGACTGATGTTGAAGCTGAAACTCCAGTACTTTGGCCACCTGATGCGGAGAGCTGACTCATTTGGAAAGACCCTGATGCTGGGAAAGTTTAAGGGCAGGGGGGAGAAGCTGATGACACAGGATGAGATGGGTGGATGGTGTCACCGACTCAATGGAGATGAGTTTGAGTAACCCTGTGATGGACAGGGAGGCCTGGCGTGCTGCAGTCCATAGGGTCACAAAGAGTCGGACACAACTGAGCAACTGAACTGAAACTGAACTAAAATTTTGTCAGCTTTGAGAATCACTTTAAAGAGTTAACTTTTTATTTTGCTTATTTTTGCTAGTGTTTTTCTATTCTTGATGATTGTTGTTTCGTCACTAAGTCATGTCCAATTCCTTGCTACTCAAGGGACTATAACATGCCAGGTTCCCCTGTCCTTCACTGTCTCCTTGAGTTTGTTCAGATTTGTGTTTTTTAGTCATTGTGTTGGTCATGCTATTCAACAGTCTTACCCTCTGCCACCCCCTTCTCTTTTGTGTTCAATCTTTCCCAACTTCAGGGTCTTTTTCTAACAATCAGCTCTTTCTATCAGGTGGCCAAAGTATTGGAGCCTCAGTGTCAGCATCAGTCCTTCCAATTAATATTCAGGGTTGATTTCCCTTATGATTGACTGGTTTGAACTTCTTGTAGTCTGAGGGACTCTCAAAAGAGTCTTCTGCAGCACCACAATTCTAAAGCATCAATTCTTTGACACTCAACCTTCTTTATGGTCCAAATCTCACATCCATATGTGACTACTGGAAAAACTATAGCTTTGACTAGACGGACCTTTGTTTGTAAAGTAATGTCTTTGCTTTTTAATATGCTGTGTAGATTTGTCATAGCTTTTCATGCAAGGAGCAAGCACCTTTTAATTTCATGGCTGCAGTCACCATCTACAGTGATTTTGGCTGCTGCTGCTGCTAAGTCACTTTAGTCGTGTCCAACTCTGTGCGACCTCAGAGATGGCAGCCTACCAGGCTCCTCTGTCCCTGGGATTCTTCAGGCAAGAACACTGGAGTGGGTTGCCATTTCTTTCTCCAATGCATCACAGTGAAAAGTCAAAGTGAAGTCACTCAGTCATGTCCGACTCTTTGCGATCCCATGGACTGTAGCCCACCAGGGTCCTCCGTCCATGGGATTTTCCAGGCAAGAGTACTGGAGTGGGGTGCCATTGCCTTCTCCAAAAGTAATTTCGGAGCCCCCCAGAATCAAGTCTCTCAATGTTTCCATTGTTTCCCCATCTATTTGCCATTGTTAGGTAGGTAGAATAGGGAAAAGGAGTCCAAAATGGCGGTGGCTAAAATACAAGGAAGGGAAAAGCCCACGAAGATAGAACAAAAGAAGGTCCAAGGACCGGAGTAAGGACCTCAGGTAAAACAAACTACACTCCTGGCTGGCCCAATTTACATAGGACAGGCCCAGGGAGAGATAAACATATAAAAAAGAGGAGCCAAAGCTCTCTCTCTCTCCCCCATGTGCTGGGGCGCTCTTCTCCTCATGTCTTTGGATCGACGTGTCCTCATGCCTCAAAGATGGATTTTCGTGCTATCTTCTAAATAAAATAGAGCTATAACACTGATTTATAGAAGAGCTATAACATGGTCCATTCGAGACCTGAGAGCTATAACACGGTCTATCCAAGACCTGAGAGCTGTGACACGTGGAGGGGGCTTTAATGTCCGTCACTCCAAATCTTTGTTGTGACGAGACAAAGAACCGAGGAACATACACTCGCGTGACATCTATGGTGCCGTGACTCGGATTTAACCTGGCTGAAACAACCTCCGAGCGGTAGAGGCCAAGCACAGCAGGAGCCCAACTCAGTGAAGCTCCCGTGGTAGAGGCAGAACACGAAGAAAACCGAGCGCAGGGGAAGGCCCATCGTGCTGGAAACCGGGACAGCCAAAAACAAACAGCAGAAAGCTCACGTGGCCCAGTCTCAGATTCCAGAAGACCCCCGGTTAAGGTAAGAAGTCCTCGCTCCTCTGGCTGGAGGGACATGCCTAACGAAATCTTAATTCCTTTACAATCTCTCGTTTCTTGTTTCCTCGAACCTCCCTCGAACAGGCGGGTGGTAGAGGGCACAATTGAGGGACTCTGGAGAGGCTACTCTTCAGCATGTCCCAAAGGCGGTATCTGCTGAGCCCCAGTAGCTGTTACACAAGCCGGTGGGGGTTCTTCTGTCCTTTCTCTTCTCTGTGCCAAGGATCAGACCAATGAAGTTGTGAGCACCGGTCAGATATTTAGCAAATTTTCCAGCGGGCTATGAAGGGGATTCCTTGGCACGTTTTTCCCACTGCTTTTTCCTCCTGTCCTTCAGCCCTCTCCCAGGACTTGAGCCTGAACAAAACCCAGAATGGCTTCAGTTCAGTTCATTCACTCAGCCACGTCCGACTCTTTGCGACCCCATGAATCGCAGCACGCCAGGCCTCCCTGTCCATCACCAACTCCTGGAGTTCACTCAGACTCACGTCCATCGAGTCTGTGATGCCATCCAGCCATCTCATCCTCTGTTGTCCCCTTCTCCTCCTGCCCTCAATCCTTCCCAGCATCAGAGTCTTTCCCAATGAGTCAACTCTTCGCATGAGGTGGCCAAAGTACTGGAGTTTCAGCTTTAGCATCATTCCTTCCAAAGAAATCCCAGGGCTGATCTCCTTCAGAATGGACTGGTTGGATCTCCTTGCAGTCCGAGGGACTCTCAAGAGTTTTCTCCAACACCACAGTTCAAAAGCATCAATTCTTCGGCGCTCAGCCTTCTTCACAGTCCAACTCTCACATCCATACATGACCACTGGAAAAACCATATCCTTGACTAGACAGACATTAGTCGGCAAAGTAATATCTCTGCTTTTGAATATACTGTCTAGGTTGGTCATAACTTTTCTTCCAAGGAGTAAGCATCTTTTAATTTCATGGCTGCAGTCACCATCTGCAGTGATTTTAGAGCCCCCCAAAATAAAGTCTGACACTGTTTCCACTGTTTCCCCATCAATTTCCCATGAAGTGATGGGACCAGATGCCATGATCTTCGTTTTCTGAATGTTGAGCTTTAAGCCAACTTTTTCACTCTCCACTTTCACTTTCATCAAGAGGCTTTTTAGTTCCTCTTCACTTTCTGTCATAAGGGTGGTGTCATCTGCATATCTGAGGTTATTGATATTTCTCCCAGCAATCTTGATTCCAGCTTGTGTTTCTTCCAGTCCAGCGTTTTTCATGATGTACTCTGCATAGAAGTTAAATAAGCCTGGTGACAATATACAGACTTGATGTACTCCTTTTCCTATTTGGAAACAGTCTGTTGTTCCATGTCCAGTTCTAACTATTGCTTCCTGGCCTGCATACAGATTTCTCAATAGGCAGGTCAGGTGGTCTGGTATTCCCATCTCTTCAAGAATTTTCCATGGTTTATTGGGATCCACACAGTCAAAGGCTTTGGCATAGTCAATTAAGCAGAAATAGATGTTTTTCTGGAAGTCTTTTGCTTTTTCCATGATCCAGCACATGTTGGAAATTTGATCTCTGGTTCCTCTGCCTTTTCTAAAACCAGCTTGAACATCAGGAAGTTCACGGTTCACAGTTCCCTTATGGTTATACAGTGGAAGTGAGAAATAGATTTAAGGGCCTAGATTTGATAGTTAGAGTGCCTGATGAACTATGGAATGAGGTTCGTGACATTGTACAGGAGACAGGGATCAAGACCATCCCCATGGGAAAAAAATGCAAAAAAGCAAAATGGCTGTCTGGGGAGGCCTTACAAATAGCTGTGAAAAGAAGAGAAGTGAAAAGCAAAGGAGAAAAGGAGAGATATAAGCACCTGAATGCAGAGTTCCAAAGAATAGCAAGAAGAGATAAGAAAGACTTCCTCAGCAATCAATGCAAAGAAATAGAGGAAAACAACAGAATGAGAAAGACTAGAGATCTCTTCAAGAAAATTAGAGATACCAAGGGAACATTTCATGCAAAGATGGGCTCGATAAAGAACAGAAATGGTATGGACTAACAGAAGCAGAAGATATTAAGAAGAGGTGGCAAGAATACACCAAAGAACTGTACGAAAAAAGATCTTCACAACCCAGATAATCACGATGGTGTGATCACTCATCTAGAGCCAGATATCCTGGAATGTGAAGTCAAGTGGGCCTTGGAAAGCATCACTACGAACAAAGCTAGTGGAGGTGATAGAATTCCAGTGGAGCTCTTTCAAATCCTGAAAAATGATGCTGTGCAAGTGCTGCACTCAATATGCCAGCAAATTTGGAAAACTCAGCACTGGCCACAGGACTGGAAAAGGTCAGTTTTCATTCCAATCCCAAAGAAAGTCAATGCCAATCTCAAACTACTGCACAATTGCACTCATCTCACATGCTAGTAAAGTAATGCTCAAAATTCTCCAAGCCAGGCTTCAGCAATACGTGAACTGTGAACTTCCTGATGTTCAACTGGTTTTTAGAATGGCTTCAGGTACCTTATAAAGCTCAGGCTCTGAGGTCTCATTGCAAAAATTCATTGAGAGTCAAAGCAATAGTTAAGAGGTAGACTTGTTAAGACTCAGAGAGAAGCGCCCACTCTAGAGTACTGGGCATGGAATGTGGCCTGGCTAGGTTTTGCAAGCAGGGTGAATTCATATGCTGAGTGACAGGATCATTCCAGCCATTGGGGAACCACCCACTCCTCCATCTTTTGACAGTGACTTGGAGCTGTCCTGCCACATCTGGGTGTGTCTGTGGGCTTATAGATTGGAGATTAAGGTTTACTTGAATTTGACTTGTCATCTTGGACCCAATTGATTTTAATTGGTTGACATTATACCCTATGTCATTCTTTCAAAGCTTGTGCTCTGCCCCCTTCCCTTCTGTTTCATGCTCTTTTCCTGAGTCCCATCCAGACCCACAAGGTTGCCTCTACAATCTTCTGGAGAGACAACCAGAAAATGCTGGCCTTGGGAGGGAAATACTCTATAATATCCAACCCCCTAATCCTACCCAGTACTGATCACACTGGAGATCTTGGGGATGCCCAACTCCAGTCTGGGGGTCCCAGGAGGTCATCACGCCTTGACCTGTCTAGGGATCTGGTCCTCGAAAGTTTGTCATGCCTCAACCTGCTCAGGGATCCGCTAGTCCCAGGGGTCCCAGGAGGTCATCACACCTCGACCTGCCCAGGGACCCAAATCTCGGGAGGCCGTCATGCCTCGACCTGCCCGGGGATTCTATCTCTAGGAGGCTGTCACTCCTCAGCCTGCCTGGGGATCTGCACCCTGACCCGGGGATGCCTGGCTCTCAGGTTGCAACAGTTCTGGGTAGGATAAGCTTCAAAAAGACTCACCCCAAAGGAAGTCCACCCATAAAAACCGAAAGAGGTCTTTTTTTTTCCTCCCTGTCATGAGTGTCTTTCAGATGGGAAATAACCAATCCACTTCCCGGCAGATGCCCTTTAGATGCATCCTTGATAACTGGAAGCTGTTCAACCTTCTAGCTCTAAGGAGAAGTCACTTGAAATTCTTTTGTGTCACTGCGTGGCCACAGTATCCACTGGGGGATGAGGAACACTGGCCTGAGGGTGGGACTTTAAATTACAATACCATCCTGCAATAAGAATTATTCTGTAAAAGACAAGGGAAATGGAAAGAGATCCCCTATGCCCAAATTTTCTTCCAACTAAGAGATGTGAAGGAACTTTGTCTCAAGTATGGGATTGTTGTATGCCCTAAAAGTGAGCCCACTAGGTGCCGTGAGCCAGCGTGGAGAATCCCGCCCATGGCAAAGGTCATGAGGAAGAGGCCTGATGGGCAAAGGCAAGATCAGGACTCAAGGGACCCCGTGGACCTGCTCAAGCATCTACCTCCAAACCAGAATCTGTCTGTCTTACTATTTTATGTCTTTCACCAACTCTTCTGACATTAACAGGGGGCTATCCTGACCACCTTTCTCTGGAAAGAGTTAACTTAGGGCTCTAGTGGATAAATCTCCTGGGCATGAAAGGAGTGTTTCAAACTCTCTGTTAGCATTCTAGCTTACTTGCCAGGTTTATCCAGCCTCTTGCAACATTGTTGAGCCTATGCTTGCTGCCAAGTTCTCACATCCCTTATTCACTGTGTTCCTGGGAGTGCATATAGTCAGGATGTAGAAGAAACAAGTAATAGCCTTAGCATTAGCAACATTAGACTTTGAGTTAATAAGTTCTTTCTTTGCTGTAACCCGCTGAATCTTTGCTTCATAAAAATGTAACTCTGTACTTTAAGGATGATGCAGGCTAGAAATTTAAGAAGAAACACTTTAAGGGAAAATTATTGTCCTGGCTGACCAACCTTTATCAAAAAGAGGTCATAAAATATCAACTGGCCTCTGGGACAGAAGATAATGTACAAAAAATAAGACTCTTGCAGGAAGGAACCTGATATCAATAAAAGTTAATACTGATGGAAGGTTGACTCTGCATTTTTCACCTTGCTGTATGTACAACTCAGGGTATAAAAGCCCTCTCTGAAAATAAAGTGAGGGGCCTTGCTCACCGAAGAAGCTTGGTCACCCTGTGTTTTTCTTTTATTCTCTCTTACTCTCTTTTTCAGGCTGATCCTCAGCCTCTTTCTCTCCTCTCTTTTCTTATCTACAACATTCTTTCCTTATCTCTCTCTAAATCTCAGTCTCCGATGCCTTCACCCTGAAGATACCCTGGATCCAGCCGGGGTAGGACCTTGGCAAGTGGCGCCACGAACAGGGACCCGAAGGTAAGCTCCCCCATTGTGCAGTTTTTGGGACAACTAGGACCCCACTCAGGGTGCCGCGGACGCCCCTGCATAAGATAGGTAGGTAAAGAGGGGTGGGAAGTTTTAGGTTAAAAAGAAACCCAGTTGATAGGTTGAAAGAAACCTGAAGTGTTAATTCTTGTAATATAAGACAAGAAATCTGTACTGAAATCTTAAATCTTTCTCTCTAAAATTTCTGACATGGGTAACAGTGAGTCTAAATAATGACAGCTCTTTATAGGAGTAATTTTGCAACTGTTAAACAAAAGAGGAATTAAAGTTAAGAAAGCTAGCGTTCAATCCTTTTTCACACTTGTACAAGAGCAATGTCCTTGGCTTCCAGAAGAAGGCACTGTTAACTTAAAAACTTGGGAAAAGTAGGGAAACAGCTAAAAACTTATTACACTCAGCATGGTCCGGAAAGGGTGCCCACTGATACTTTTTCCTTATGGAATATGATTAGAGATGCTTTAGATCCTGCTCATGAATCTGAAAGAGTATCTGTTAAGGAGGAAGGTGAAGAAAGAGAGTCCAAGCCTGACTATCGACAGTTAAGAGATATGCTGGCTGCCATGAATACCAATAGTCATTTAGAAAGCGGGGATGAAAAGGAGGAACAGCTTTTGCCTCAAGAAGAAAAAGATTTAGAAGAAGCAGCAGCTCGTTATCATTCTGATGAAGATTAGACTTTTTTAGCTAAAGATGCTCCCAAGAGCTTAAGAAAAACACCCCCAATCAGACCATCCGTAAGATCCAGACATCAAACAGTTAAATCTTCAGAACAGGAAAAGAGAAACATGGGACGCTCCCGTCCCCCCATGCCTCCTCCTCCGTATGGGGGTAAGGGGCCTCCGTTAAGGGTTGCTCAGAGAAGGGTTTTCTCAATTTCATAGTTATCAACAGGTGGTATAATTAATAATACTTTATATACTGTTATAAATACACACGACTTAACGACTTCACTTTCACTTTTCACTTTCATGCATTGGAGAAGGAAATGGCAACCCACTGTAGTGTTCTTGCCTGGAGAATCCCAGGGACCGGGGAGCCTAGTGGGCTGCCGTCTATGGGGTCTCACAGAGTCGGACACGACTGAAGCGACTTAGCAGCAGCAGCAGCATATTTAAACATAAATATAGAAATTTATATTTAAACAGTTTGCCTAAGTAGGTAAGGGTATAAATAAAGTATAATAAAAGTATACATAATTTTATTTATAAATTTACACTTAATTTATATAAAAATTAATATATATTATATATGCATATTATATATACTGTATAATTATATTATGTAATATATTATTACAGTACATTAATTTATATTAATTAATATTAGTTATATACATATTATATTACTGTAATGTGTATTGATTAATATATTAATTATAAGGATTAATTCAAATATACTGATTTATATATATTATATGTCAATCTATTTATACTTATTACCATATATAAATACATTTTGCATTTAGGTATATCTGTATACCTAAATGAGATAAAGAAGTTATACATTTATTATTTAAATTTATACAGAGATCTAAACTAAACATTAGACCTAAATTAACATGTGAGATGCCATCCAGCCATCTCATCCTCGGTCGTCCCCTTCTCCTCCTGCCCCCAATCCCTCCCAGCATCAGAGTCTTTTCC
>SJYT01056187.1:124601-240587 GCA_006410635.1 Cephalophus harveyi
CATTCCTTCCAAAGAAATCCCAGGGCTGATCTCCTTCAGAATGGACTGGTTGGATCTCCTTGCAGTCCAAGGGACTCTCAAGAGTCTTCTCCAACACCACAGTTCAAAAGCATCAATTCTTCGGCGCTCAGCCTTCTTCACAGTCCAACTCTCACATAAATTTTAAAAATTTAAAAATTCAATTGACAACTGCTTGACAATTCCTTTGCATTAAAACCCCCATAGGTGTAATTGGGGTAGCCAGACCAAAAAAATTGGTTTTATGGCAAAACGGCCCCTGGTCAAGTGAAAAGACCTCCTTACCAAAAAGCAAAAAGGACCAACTGTGTTGCTAACTTGTGGGAGAGGGTATGCTTGTATTTTTCCACAAGACACAGATTCTCCGATTTAGATCCTGGGCAGACTGATTCGTCATGTCGCAGCCCCCCGGGCGCCCGGTTCCCCCGTTGCCTCGACCACAAAAGAAAAAGAGCACTCCTCTGCCCCTGCCTCCACTGCCCACCTGGAGAGTCCAGCAGACTCTAAGACAACCGGCAGCGGAGATCCCAAAAGAACCACCCACTAAGGAGATGTCATGGCTTTACATAAAAGACTGTGATCCTCCCTAATCTTAGAAAATTCAGCTTTAATAACAACAATTATTTCTGTTACTTCAATTACTACTGTTACTGTTACTGTTGCTTTGGCAGCGATGTAGTTGGCTCAACAAGTACATACTGCTCAGTATGTTGATACAATGTCAGAGAATGTTTGGCATTGGCAACACAGGAGGTTCTAGATGGGAAGCTGGAGGTGGGGATGGATGCCCTAGAGGAGGCAGTGATGCATGTTGGGACTAAATTGTGGGCTTTGAAGGTGGAGTTGGCATTGTCTTGTCGTGCTGACTGCTGGTGGATTTGTGTGGCACCCCTGAGGGTAAACGAGACAGATTGTGGCTAGGAGGGAATTGAGAATCATGTTTTTTGGAGGTATAGAATAGTTCCAACATTAGTTTAGATTTAGAAAAACTTCATAATCAGATAAAGACCATGGAACACTCCCAGTTAGATTTTACTGCCGCAGGAGCAGCAAGTGACTTTTTCCATACACTTTCTAACTTTATTTCAGTAAAAAACATTCTGTCTACTATTCTTAGCTATGCTGCTGTGCCTCCTCTAATTCTGCTTCTCAATTATTCTTCCTTGTATTGTCAGAACTCTTCAACAGAGCACTCAGAAACTTGCGACTGAATTACATCTGGCTGTCTTAAAAAATAAAAAAGGGGGAGGTGCCGGGAGCCAGCATGGAAAATCCCGCCCATGGCAAAGGTCATGAGGAAGAGGCCTGACGGGCAAAGGCGAGATCAGGACTCAAGGGACCCCCGGACCTGCTCGAGCATCCACCCCCGCAAACCAGAATCTGTCTGTCTTACTATTTCATGTCTTTCACCAACTCTTCTGACATTAACAGGGGGCTATCCCTGACCACCTTTCTCTGGAAAGAGTTAACTTAGGGCTCTAGTTGATAAATCTCCTGGGCATGAATGGAGTGTTTCAAACTCCCTGTTAGCATTCTAGCTTACTTGCCAGGATTATCCAGACTCTTGCAACATTGTTGAGCCTATGCTTGCTGCCAAGTTCTCACATCCCTTATCCATTGTGTTCCTGGGAGTGCATATAGTCAGGATGTAGAAGAAACAAGTAATAGCCTTAGCATTAGCAACATTAGAGTTGCTAACTTTGAGTTAATAAGTTCTTTCTTTGCTGTAACCTGCTGAATCTTTGCTCCATAAAAATGTAACTCTGTACTTTAAGGGTGACTGCAGGCTAGAAATTTAAGAAGAAACACTTTAAGGGAAAATTATTGTCCTGGCTGACCAAACTTTATCAAAAAGAGGTCATAAAATATCAACTGGCCTCCAGGACAGAAGATAATGTACAAAAAATAAGACTCTTGCAGGAAGGAACCTGAAATCGATAAAAGTTAATACTGAAGGAATGTTGAGTTGACTCTGCATTTTTCACCTTGCTATATGTACAACTTAGGATATAAAAGCCTTCTCTGAAAATAAAGTGAGGGGCCTCGCTCAGTGAAGCTTGGTCACCCTGTGTCATTCTTTCCTTATCTCTTTCTCTATCTTTCTTCATTCGCCGATGTCGTCCATCCTGAGGATATCCCTGGACTCTGCTGAGGCTGGACCTCAGTAACTAGGCAAATGGTGTTAGGCACAGGCAACTAAGAAAAGGAACCCCCTCATGAAAGCTCACCTCCCACAGCTCCTGAGTTGCCTGGTGCTCCTTCCTTGTATCCAAACATGCCCCCATATCCGGGAGCACCCCCTCCACAAAAGCCAGCTCGAGTATGTCCCTTAGTTGAAACTGGAGGAGAATTCAGACCAACTGGGGTCCATAAGCACTTCTCTCTCTTAGAACTAAGACAGATTAAACAAGACCTGGGAAGCTATACAGATGACCCAGGCAAATATATAGATACAGTCCAACATATCACCTTGGCCTTTGACTTGACGTGGAAAGACATCATGGTCATATTTAGTCAAACTTTATCTGACCCTGAACATACTAGGGTCTTCAAGGAAGCCCAGAGGTATGCAACAGGGCTTCACATGTCCAGTGATAGATACCCAGTAAGGCAAACTGTGGTCCCCTCCTCCGATCCTACTTGGAAGTATAATGACCCTGAACACATCTGGGAAAGAGATTATTTTCTAATCTGTGTGAAGGCAGGACTGAAAGCAGCCCAACGAAAAGTAATTAGCTATGCCCAGGTCTCAGCAATAACTCAGGAGCCCAATGAGAACCCCATTGCCTTTCTGGAAAGGCTTAAAGAGGCACTCCAAAAGTTTACCAATCTGGACTTAGACTCTTACAAGGGACAGGTGATTTTAAAGGACAAATTCCTCTCCCAATGTGCATCAGATATCAGAATTAAGTTACAACAGCTACAATAGCAGGACCCTGCTGCCTCTTTAGATGAGATGGTCCAGACAGCCACCAATACCTTTTATAACAGAGAACAGGAAAAGGAGGCCAAGGCCCAGGAGAGGGAGAGAAAGAAAGAGACGAGACACGCCCAGATGCTGGCCACCCCTCCAGAGAAGCCCTATGGCAAAACCCGAGTCTTTGAAGGACAAGGCATGAGACAAATGCATGATCTGTAGACAGGCGGGGCATTGGGCCAAAGAGTGTCCAAACCATGACAAGTCTCCTAGAACGGCTTGCCACAAATGCCATCAACTGGGACACTGGGCAGCACTCTGCCCTCGGGACCCAAGAGCCTCAAGGTCAAGCACCAAGCCTACCCTCACGATGGTTCAAGAGGACTGAAGTGGCCCGCTCCAGCCAGCCCACCTGTCACAGATAACCATCACGGAGCTGGAGCCAAGGGTGCAACTGGATGTGGCAGGTAGATCCGAGAATTTCTTGGTTGACACAGGGGATACCTACTCTGTCTTGATCTCCTACTCCAGAGGCTTCTTCTCCCAAACCTGTACCACTTTGGGTGCTACAGGAAAAACAACTACTAAAAGATTCACCCGAGCACTTCTTTATTGCTGGGATGGACAAATATCTTCCCACCAGTTTCTGGTGGTCCCTGAGTGTCCTACTCCTTTATTGGGAAGAGATATACTCACTAAGCTGGGGACCACCCTCGTGATGGGAAGTTTTTCAGCCCCTAGAGCTCTACAGCTCCTGGTTACTACTGAAGAACCCATTATACCTTCAATAGAGAGGGACCGAAAACTATGGGAGGACTAAATTAACCCCCAGGTGTGGGACCAGGGGATTCCTGGACGAGCTCACCAAGCTGAACCAGTCATCATTATCTTCCAAGATCCCACTCGGTTTTCTAACTGGAAACAATACCCTCTCAAAAGAGAGGCTCGGGAAGGACTACAGCCTTTAATAAATAAATCCCTTGCTTGTGGGCTATTTGTCCCCACCAGTTCGCCATGTAACACCCCAATCCTCTCAATAAAGAAAAAAGATGGAAGCTGGCTCATGGTTCAAGATCTCTGGATCATAAATGAAGCTGTTGTCCCCCTCCATCCCACAGTACCCAATCCCTATGTAATCTTGGGAGAAATCCCACCCAGTGCCAAGTGGTTTACAGTCTTGGATCTCAAGGATGCGTTTTTTTGCATACCACTGGCTAAAGAATCCCAATATCTTTTTGCTTTTGAGTGGGAGGCTCCAGGAAGAAAACACCAACAGATGACTTGGACAGTATTACCTCAGGGGTTCAGAGATAGCCCCCACCTGTTTGGACAGGTCCTTAGCTGGGATCTCCTAGATCTGGACCTGGGACCTAATGGGAAAATATTACAATACGTAGATGACCTACTAATCTGCTCTCCAGATTAAAAAAAAAAAGTCCCCAACAACATGCAATTCAGGTTCTAAACTTCTTGGCAGAAAAGGGATATAAAGTCTCCCGTGCTAAGGCATAGATGGTGGAGACAAAGGTCACTTACCTGGTAGTTCAGATTACGGGTTCAGGAGGCTGTCCTCTGATCGGGTGCAAGGAATCCTCCAGTTGCCCTCCCCCATGACTTGAAAACAATTGCGAGCTTTCCTGAGGCTAACAGGATATTGTAAAATCTGGATACCCAACTATGGTCTAATTGCCTAGCCCTTATATGAAAGCTTAAAGGGACAAGATGATTCAATCCCACTGATATGGGGAACTCCTCAAAAGAAGGCAGAGGCTACACTAAAACAGGCCTTAACTCAGGCACCTGCCTTGAGGTTGCCAGATCCAGAAAAAGCATTCCAACTTTATGTCCAAGAAAGAGAGGGAATAGCCTTGAGGGTGTTAACTCAAAGGTTGGGATCTGAGCCCCAGCCTGTAGCTTACTTATCCAAAAAGCTTGATCCAACTACCCGAGGCTGGCCCCCCTGCCTTCAAAATCTTGCAACTATTGCAATCATGATAGAAGATGCTTTAAAACTCTCCTTTGTGGGCAAACTAACTATCTTTACCAGCCACCAAGAACTCCTAAATGGGAGAGGCCATTTATGGATGTCTGATCAAAGGATCCTCAGATATCAAGTAATGCTGATGGAAAACTCAGGCCTCACTATATCCCCTTGTGTGGTTCTTAACCCAGCCACCCTCCTGCCTACCCATGAGGGTTCTTTCCCCTTTCACTCTTGTCTAGAAACCTTGGACCACTGGACAAAACCCCGAGAGGGATTGTCAGAAGATCCTCTGACCAGTCCTGAGGAAATCTGGTACACTGATGGAAGCAGCTTTGTCTTGATGGAAAAAGAAGAGCCGGGTATGCAGTAGTCTCCAATTTTGAGACCATAGAGGCTAAGCCTCTGCCACCAGGTACTTCAGCCCAATTATCTGAGCTCATAGCCCTGACTCGAGCTTTAGAGCTGGGAAAAGGAAAAAGAATAGCCATTTACACTGATTCCAAGTATGCCTTTCTGGTGCTACATGCACATGCGGCTATTTGAAAAGAAAGGGGCCACTTGACCACCCGAGGGTCCCCAATCCCTCCCAGCATCAAGGTCTTTTCCAATGAGTCATCCCTTCATTCTTTCTGCAGTTATTTCTCCACTGATCTCCAGTAGCATATTGGGCACCTACCGACTGGGGAGTTCCTCTTTCAGTATCCTATCATTTTGCCTTTCCATACTGTTCATGGGGTTCTCAAGGCAAGAATACTGAAGTGGTTCACCATTCCCTTCTCCAGTGGACCACATTCTGTCAGACCTCTCCACCAGGACCCGCCCATCCTGGGTGGCCCCACATGGCATGGCTTAGTTTCATTGAGTTAGACAAGTCTGTGGTCTGTGTGATCAGATTGGCTAGTTTTCTGTGATTATGGTTTCAGTGTGTCTGCCTTCTGATGCCCTCTCGCAACACCTACTGTCTTACTTGGGTTTCTCTTACTTTGGACGTGGGGTATCTCTTCACGGCTGCTCCAGCAAAGCACAGCTGCTGCTCCTTACCTTGGAAAAATCCCGCCCATGGCAAAGGTCATGAGGAAGAGGCCTGACGGGCAAAGGCGAGATCAGGACTCAAGGGACCCCCGGACCTGCTCGAGCATCCACCCCCGCAAACCAGAATCTGTCTGTCTTACTATTTCATGTCTTTCACCAACTCTTCTGACATTAACAGGGGGCTATCCCTGACCACCTTTCTCTGGAAAGAGTTAACTTAGGGCTCTAGTTGATAAATCTCCTGGGCATGAATGGAGTGTTTCAAACTCCCTGTTAGCATTCTAGCTTACTTGCCAGGATTATCCAGACTCTTGCAACATTGTTGAGCCTATGCTTGCTGCCAAGTTCTCACATCCCTTATCCATTGTGTTCCTGGGAGTGCATATAGTCAGGATGTAGAAGAAACAAGTAATAGCCTTAGCATTAGCAACATTAGAGTTGCTAACTTTGAGTTAATAAGTTCTTTCTTTGCTGTAACCTGCTGAATCTTTGCTCCATAAAAATGTAACTCTGTACTTTAAGGGTGACTGCAGGCTAGAAATTTAAGAAGAAACACTTTAAGGGAAAATTATTGTCCTGGCTGACCAAACTTTATCAAAAAGAGGTCATAAAATATCAACTGGCCTCCAGGACAGAAGATAATGTACAAAAAATAAGACTCTTGCAGGAAGGAACCTGAAATCGATAAAAGTTAATACTGAAGGAATGTTGAGTTGACTCTGCATTTTTCACCTTGCTATATGTACAACTTAGGATATAAAAGCCTTCTCTGAAAATAAAGTGAGGGGCCTCGCTCAGTGAAGCTTGGTCACCCTGTGTCATTCTTTCCTTATCTCTTTCTCTATCTTTCTTCATTCGCCGATGTCGTCCATCCTGAGGATATCCCTGGACTCTGCTGAGGCTGGACCTCAGTAACTAGGCAAATGGTGTTAGGCACAGGCAACTAAGAAAAGGAACCCCCTCATGAAAGCTCACCTCCCACAGCTCCTGAGTTGCCTGGTGCTCCTTCCTTGTATCCAAACATGCCCCCATATCCGGGAGCACCCCCTCCACAAAAGCCAGCTCGAGTATGTCCCTTAGTTGAAACTGGAGGAGAATTCAGACCAACTGGGGTCCATAAGCACTTCTCTCTCTTAGAACTAAGACAGATTAAACAAGACCTGGGAAGCTATACAGATGACCCAGGCAAATATATAGATACAGTCCAACATATCACCTTGGCCTTTGACTTGACGTGGAAAGACATCATGGTCATATTTAGTCAAACTTTATCTGACCCTGAACATACTAGGGTCTTCAAGGAAGCCCAGAGGTATGCAACAGGGCTTCACATGTCCAGTGATAGATACCCAGTAAGGCAAACTGTGGTCCCCTCCTCCGATCCTACTTGGAAGTATAATGACCCTGAACACATCTGGGAAAGAGATTATTTTCTAATCTGTGTGAAGGCAGGACTGAAAGCAGCCCAACGAAAAGTAATTAGCTATGCCCAGGTCTCAGCAATAACTCAGGAGCCCAATGAGAACCCCATTGCCTTTCTGGAAAGGCTTAAAGAGGCACTCCAAAAGTTTACCAATCTGGACTTAGACTCTTACAAGGGACAGGTGATTTTAAAGGACAAATTCCTCTCCCAATGTGCATCAGATATCAGAATTAAGTTACAACAGCTACAATAGCAGGACCCTGCTGCCTCTTTAGATGAGATGGTCCAGACAGCCACCAATACCTTTTATAACAGAGAACAGGAAAAGGAGGCCAAGGCCCAGGAGAGGGAGAGAAAGAAAGAGACGAGACACGCCCAGATGCTGGCCACCCCTCCAGAGAAGCCCTATGGCAAAACCCGAGTCTTTGAAGGACAAGGCATGAGACAAATGCATGATCTGTAGACAGGCGGGGCATTGGGCCAAAGAGTGTCCAAACCATGACAAGTCTCCTAGAACGGCTTGCCACAAATGCCATCAACTGGGACACTGGGCAGCACTCTGCCCTCGGGACCCAAGAGCCTCAAGGTCAAGCGCCAAGCCTACCCTCACGATGGTTCAAGAGGACTGAAGTGGCCCGCTCCAGCCAGCCCACCTGTCACAGATAACCATCACGGAGCTGGAGCCAAGGGTGCAACTGGATGTGGCAGGTAGATCCGAGAATTTCTTGGTTGACACAGGGGATACCTACTCTGTCTTGATCTCCTACTCCAGAGGCTTCTTCTCCCAAACCTGTACCACTTTGGGTGCTACAGGAAAAACAACTACTAAAAGATTCACCCGAGCACTTCTTTATTGCTGGGATGGACAAATATCTTCCCACCAGTTTCTGGTGGTCCCTGAGTGTCCTACTCCTTTATTGGGAAGAGATATACTCACTAAGCTGGGGACCACCCTCGTGATGGGAAGTTTTTCAGCCCCTAGAGCTCTACAGCTCCTGGTTACTACTGAAGAACCCATTATACCTTCAATAGAGAGGGACCGAAAACTATGGGAGGACTAAATTAACCCCCAGGTGTGGGACCAGGGGATTCCTGGACGAGCTCACCAAGCTGAACCAGTCATCATTATCTTCCAAGATCCCACTCGGTTTTCTAACTGGAAACAATACCCTCTCAAAAGAGAGGCTCGGGAAGGACTACAGCCTTTAATAAATAAATCCCTTGCTTGTGGGCTATTTGTCCCCACCAGTTCGCCATGTAACACCCCAATCCTCTCAATAAAGAAAAAAGATGGAAGCTGGCTCATGGTTCAAGATCTCTGGATCATAAATGAAGCTGTTGTCCCCCTCCATCCCACAGTACCCAATCCCTATGTAATCTTGGGAGAAATCCCACCCAGTGCCAAGTGGTTTACAGTCTTGGATCTCAAGGATGCGTTTTTTTGCATACCACTGGCTAAAGAATCCCAATATCTTTTTGCTTTTGAGTGGGAGGCTCCAGGAAGAAAACACCAACAGATGACTTGGACAGTATTACCTCAGGGGTTCAGAGATAGCCCCCACCTGTTTGGACAGGTCCTTAGCTGGGATCTCCTAGATCTGGACCTGGGACCTAATGGGAAAATATTACAATACGTAGATGACCTACTAATCTGCTCTCCAGATTAAAAAAAAAAAGTCCCCAACAACATGCAATTCAGGTTCTAAACTTCTTGGCAGAAAAGGGATATAAAGTCTCCCGTGCTAAGGCATAGATGGTGGAGACAAAGGTCACTTACCTGGTAGTTCAGATTACGGGTTCAGGAGGCTGTCCTCTGATCGGGTGCAAGGAATCCTCCAGTTGCCCTCCCCCATGACTTGAAAACAATTGCGAGCTTTCCTGAGGCTAACAGGATATTGTAAAATCTGGATACCCAACTATGGTCTAATTGCCTAGCCCTTATATGAAAGCTTAAAGGGACAAGATGATTCAATCCCACTGATATGGGGAACTCCTCAAAAGAAGGCAGAGGCTACACTAAAACAGGCCTTAACTCAGGCACCTGCCTTGAGGTTGCCAGATCCAGAAAAAGCATTCCAACTTTATGTCCAAGAAAGAGAGGGAATAGCCTTGAGGGTGTTAACTCAAAGGTTGGGATCTGAGCCCCAGCCTGTAGCTTACTTATCCAAAAAGCTTGATCCAACTACCCGAGGCTGGCCCCCCTGCCTTCAAAATCTTGCAACTATTGCAATCATGATAGAAGATGCTTTAAAACTCTCCTTTGTGGGCAAACTAACTATCTTTACCAGCCACCAAGAACTCCTAAATGGGAGAGGCCATTTATGGATGTCTGATCAAAGGATCCTCAGATATCAAGTAATGCTGATGGAAAACTCAGGCCTCACTATATCCCCTTGTGTGGTTCTTAACCCAGCCACCCTCCTGCCTACCCATGAGGGTTCTTTCCCCTTTCACTCTTGTCTAGAAACCTTGGACCACTGGACAAAACCCCGAGAGGGATTGTCAGAAGATCCTCTGACCAGTCCTGAGGAAATCTGGTACACTGATGGAAGCAGCTTTGTCTTGATGGAAAAAGAAGAGCCGGGTATGCAGTAGTCTCCAATTTTGAGACCATAGAGGCTAAGCCTCTGCCACCAGGTACTTCAGCCCAATTATCTGAGCTCATAGCCCTGACTCGAGCTTTAGAGCTGGGAAAAGGAAAAAGAATAGCCATTTACACTGATTCCAAGTATGCCTTTCTGGTGCTACATGCACATGCGGCTATTTGAAAAGAAAGGGGCCACTTGACCACCCGAGGGTCCCCAATCCCTCCCAGCATCAAGGTCTTTTCCAATGAGTCATCCCTTCATTCTTTCTGCAGTTATTTCTCCACTGATCTCCAGTAGCATATTGGGCACCTACCGACTGGGGAGTTCCTCTTTCAGTATCCTATCATTTTGCCTTTCCATACTGTTCATGGGGTTCTCAAGGCAAGAATACTGAAGTGGTTCACCATTCCCTTCTCCAGTGGACCACATTCTGTCAGACCTCTCCACCAGGACCCGCCCATCCTGGGTGGCCCCACATGGCATGGCTTAGTTTCATTGAGTTAGACAAGTCTGTGGTCTGTGTGATCAGATTGGCTAGTTTTCTGTGATTATGGTTTCAGTGTGTCTGCCTTCTGATGCCCTCTCGCAACACCTACTGTCTTACTTGGGTTTCTCTTACTTTGGACGTGGGGTATCTCTTCACGGCTGCTCCAGCAAAGCACAGCTGCTGCTCCTTACCTTGGATGAGGGGTATCTCCTCACCACCACCCCCTCCTGACCTTGAACTTGGAGTAGCTCCTCTCAGCCCACGCCCGCGCAGCCACTGCTCCTTGACATGGGGTAGCTCCTCTTGGCCACCGCCCTGACCTCAGGCATGTGGCAACTCCTCTCAACCACCGCCCCTGACATCCAACATTGGGTAGCTCCTCTCGGCCACCCTTGTGCTGTTGCAGCCTGGCACTCTAGGTCGCCACCTCTGACCTTGGGCGAGGGGTAGCTCCTCTCGGCCACTCTTCTGCGTGTAGTAAGCATCAAAAGCAGAAGTCTACAGTCTATAATGTGGTGGGAACTAACAGTAGGTAAGCTAAGGCCAGATAATTCAGAGTCTTGGATGAGAGTGAACACAGATTGTATTTTCAGATAAAGTAGAAGCACTAGCAGCTTTTGAGGAGCTGAAATTATTGTTTGAAGAAGATAAATCTGAGAGCAGAATAATTCATAATTGGCTGTGATAGAAATAATGTTGCATTGTTAGAGAGATTTCCTTGGTTCTAATTTTCATTTTAGCACTCACTCACTATATAATGTTTAGAAAGTTCACTTAACTTTTCTTGGCTTCAACAGAATTATCATCCATAAGATCTATATGAAATTAGGTGGGAGGGTCTTTATTAAATCATTTTTTTCAGGTTTGCTTCCAGCTTAGTCTAGCTACTGCTGCTGCTGCTAAGTCGCTTCACTCATGGCCGACTCTGTACAACCCCATAGACGGCAGCCCACCAGGCTCCCCCGTGCCTGGGATTCGCCAGGCAAGAACACTGCAGTGGGTTGCCATTTCCTTCTCCAATGCATGAAAGTGAAAAGTGAAAGTGAGGTCGCTCAGTCGTGTCCGACTCTTAGGGACCCCATGGACTGTAGCCTATCAGGCTCCTCCATCCATGGGATTTTCCAGGCAAGAATACTGGAGTGGGGTGCCATTGCCTTCTCCATTAACCTAGCTGCTGCTACTGCTGCTAAGTAGGAAGACCAAATATAAAATTATACCCTTTATCCGAGTGTGAGGTAATAATAAGCCAGGGAAGTAAAAGGATATATAGGAAAAGGAGGCATATGGGTCAGAGAAGTCTCTTTTGAACTGGTTGATTCTTAAGAACCACCAGTAGAAGTAAGTTAGCTAAGTTATGGTGTGAAAACGATTAGGAGAAATCCCTAACTCATACATTGACTGTGATGTGACCTTAGGACAGCCAATTCTATCTGACCTAATGTGAAAGAGTAAATAGTTTTCATTAAGACCTTAAACAATGGGCTTCCCTGGTGGCTCAGATGGTAAAGTGTCTGCCTGCAATGTGGGAGACCTGAGTTTGATCCCTGGGCTAGAAAGATCCCCTGGAAGAGGAAATGGCAACCCATTCCAGTATTCTTGCCTAGAGATTTCCATGGATAGAGGAGCCTGGAAGGTTAAAGTGCATGGGGTCGCAAAGAGTTGGATATGACTGAGCGACTTCACTTCACTTCACTTAAACAATGGAATTCCTTAGGTTATATTCTTTCCTATTCACTCCACTTTCCCTCACCCTAATATCTAATCTTTTACCTAATTCTTTTGTCTATCCTAGATAAACACTTGTGCTCATCTACTTCTCTCCACCCCTCTAGTTATCGCATTACTGCTGCAACCTTTGTGATTAATTGGCAAGGAAACTAAAGGATTATAGAAACAAGTTAAGAAAATTAAGCCAGTTTAAGTCAAACTGTTTTCATAATATTTCAAGCAATTTAATACTCAAAATTATTTATGGAAACAGGAGAATAAGAGAATGATCCAGGCAATAGAAGCATATTTAATGAATTAAAGAGTAGATACCATGTCCTAGATACTCTCACAGTTCTTTTCCATGTATAATTTCATCAATAATAATATAAAACTTTTGATGTATATATAACTGCCATTTTCAGAATAAGAAACCTAGATTTAGAGAGAAAGTAACTCACTAGCCCAGGGTTGCACTGTTGACATATTGCAGACCTGGGATTTGAATCTTGTTATTTCAGGTTCCAACATCCACACACTTGTCAACACTTGAAACTACTACAGAAAGCAGCTGAAGATGGGAGACTGAATCTCAAATGAATGTTTGGGGGTTTAGTTGCATATTAAGGACTCTTTAGGTTAAGGTTGATAAATGATGATTTAAAACAGAGCTACTTCATTATGGAAAGAAGAATAGAGAGATTGCAGGAGAGGGCTGAGAAGTGTACCCCAACAGTTTCCACTGAACCATGCGACTCTGAATTCTTAGTCTATTACATATAGTTACAATTCCTTGTACTATGCCTTTCATTTCCCATAAAACTTTCCAGAATGGCACACTTTTTCACAAGATCCTGTCACTTTTAAATTATGGTCAAGATAAACTCCCAATGAGCGTCTTCTCTACTATTGCTGGTATTCCTGAGTGGCAATTTCTTCTAGCATTACTGCTACTACTACTATTAAGTCGCTTCGGTCGTGTCCGACTCTGCGCGACCCCATAGACGGCAGCCCATCAGGCTCCCCCATCCCTGGAATTCTCCAGGCAAGAACACTGGAGTGGGTTGCCATTTCCTTCTCCAATGCATGAAAGGGAAAAGTCAAAGTGAAGTCGCTCAGTCGTCTCCGACTCTTAGCGACCCCATGGACTGTAGCCCACCAGGCTCCTCCATCCATGGGGTTTTCCAGGCAAGAGTACTGGAGTGGGGTGCCATTGCCTTCTCCTCTTCTAGCATTAGCAAGTCAAAATAACCACAGTTTCTATGTTTAGAAGGATATAATTCTAATGTCTATATTCTAGGTTCTTCTGTAAACTTATTCCATTCCCTTTCATGGAGATAGTGTATTTGCTTCATTGGAGGGGTGGTTTTAAAAACTATAGGTGGATCTTCAATTTTCTTGTCTGTCTTTCATAAACTCTTGTTTTACATTATTTTGCATTGCTGTTCATAAACCACTTTCATCATGTTCTAAATTTAGACTTTATGTATTGTCTTTTTCCTGGAGATATCTGCACCCCAGGTACCACTGATGGGGCCTTTATTGCCATCCAAGTGATGGGTGAGCCACCTTCCAGATCTCTTATTGTTTGTGGTTATGAAACATATCTGGCATAAACTGTCACAGGTTGGATTCCCTGGGAAGCAGACTCTGGCGAATTCTCTGGAGATGAACTCTCTCCTGCAACCAACTTTGCTTGGCTGATTCCAACAGCTGCTGTTAGAGGTTTACTGACCATGAATCTGAGTTGTTCAATGACAGTCAGTTTGCTGTTCATCCCTGGAGCTACCCGTGATGGAAAGATCCAGGATGGAAATCTCAGCCAGTCCAAGTGTCTCAGATGAACACGGTTATTTCAATGCACCTGAATGTGACATTTACTCCTCTGTACTCCTGGTGATCCACTGTTAGAGCACCAAGTCTACTTTACCTAGAGCTAAAAAGCAAAAAACAAGAAAACCTGCATCCTCTTTCCCCTCAAATCACAAGTGTTTATTGTGGAAGTTGCAAACTCACCTGGATCATTGCCCTGAGAAGTCCAAGGGTCTCCTGAGAGATGAAAGGAAAGAAGAAGAGGTGGCCCTTGAATGGGCCTTGGGTCTGCTGGGTTAGATAACCTCGTCCACCCCTGGTGGGGACAGTGTTTGCAGCCCCAAACCCTCTCCTCGCCCCTTCGCCAGCAACAATCCTTTCTCAGACACCCTGAATTTAAAGGGACTTCTTTCAACCAGCCCAAGCTGACCGCTCCTGCCTTGCCTGCATCTGGCTCTACTCAACGGCTTGGGGAGAACTGCCTCAAAATAAGACGTTTGTGCCAGTTCTCCTGTGCCCTGAGCTCTGTAATCAAGACGCCTGTGCTGTTTAGTTGTGCCCACTGCCTCGGCCTCAGCGCCTTGGAGTTGCCCGCGTGGTAGCGGTGCTTGGGCCAGGACTCGAGGTGAGCCGCGCTGTCTGTGTCTGTGAGCACAGATCCTCTGTACATAAGAAAAGTCAAACTTCTGGTAGGAGGACCAAGTTAGGGGTGGGAGGGAAGTGGACAGTGATGGTTTTTTACTTTTTGATGAGGCCAAAGTGTTTACTCTTCAGTCCCTTAAAATGCAGAAACAAAATGTTTACTGAAACCATTGTTTTATTTTAAAAACATAATTGGTCATTTTCTACTTGTTAATATCAGATGATCAAGGCAGTGATAGATTCTCCATGTGGTCTGCCTTGTCATTTGTTGGGGCAGAGACAGCTTTGGGGGTGGGAATGAGAAGGAGGGGCGGGGGCTCCATACCATGAGAGGTGGTACTTTGCTGCATAGATGTTGCCATCGACTGGGTTATTTTTAAGATGAGGCTGCAGAGGTTACACCTGGCCTATCTGGGGACTGCAACTCAGCGCCTAACACGGGACTGGGACTGCTTTCCACACAGCATCCACTCGAGGACAGTGTGCCTGCTGCCAAGCAAGGACAGCGCCACCCGAGGGTGCCTGCTGCCAGGAGCCCACTGTGGTTTCTGGCTGTATCTTCCAGGGTGGCTGGCATGTCTGTTCTACAAGCACAGCAGTCATGCAGCAGATTGTCTGGGCCGGAATCCAGTGTTGTTTTCTGCAGTTCTGGATTGTTCCCCTTCCTGTCACTCTTCCCTTCGTAAGGGATTCACCTTATATGCATTACGAGAATGGGCTGCAGTCATCGCTCTCCTGGACGTTTCTTTAGCGAGCTGACTGCATCTGGGGCACTCTGATCCCATCTGTCAGCAATCCTTAGGCGGACAAACAGCATTAGGATTCCACTTTAAATCACCTGGGAAGGGGCCAAGCCTGGGCTGTTTGAGAAACCGAATAGCCAGAGTATCTGCCAAATACCCTGTATCGTCTCTGTAGATCCTCTGGGATCTTGCCTTTATTTATCAGGAATCACAGTTCCTCGAGGCACGCCGAGGAGATCCATATGTCTTGTGCTTTCATTCATTCCTTTCTGAGGTGGGCTTCCTGCAGACCGCCACCCGAACATTAACTCTCTGTAAGATCACTGCTTTTCTTACTGCCTCCTTCAATGGCTGATAAGGGAAAGATCGTTCATACCACGGAGCTCTTTTTCTAGGTGGGGACATGAGGCCTGGAATTGCTATAACCACTTTTGGTACCATAAAGGAAGCCAGCTTGTGGATGAAGCCAACGCAGGAGGGCAGAGTCAAAAGAGCTCCAGAGAAATGGAACTGAGTCCTGATCAAGCCATTCCTGAAGCCTACAATCCTCTTTTCAGTTTTGTCAGCCAATGTTATCTTTTTCGCTTCAGCTAGTTTAAGGAAGATTTTGTTCCTTTCACCTAAAGAGCCTTAACTGGTTGGGAATGCCCTTCACAAGCCCCCTGCTCCCTTTCCAACTCCTACCTTTCACTGAGGAACGTCACCATTCTGTAGTTCAGTGACCTTAGCCCTTGAACAAGACTAAGTGCTGCTAGGTCTGCGCTAGATCCTGCCTCACATATGAAGACGTATGATGTCTGTGACTCAACTCAGATCCCACCTCCTCAGGGAGGCTTTTCCCAGTGATCTAAGTTCTGCACCTCCCTCCTCTTCCGAATCACAGTACCTGGTTTTCTAGAGTCTTAGCACTGCCTGGGTTGTTCTTTCAGGTGTGGGCTTGTTGACAGTCTGTTTTTTGACTACAGGGACATTGCCTGGGTCATTCATGTTTCCTTCCCAAGGGTCTGGCATGGAGTAAGTGTTCAGTAAACACTCGCTGAAGTTGCGAATGGGTTCTCACATCTATACTCTGTGCTCGAGGGTCCAGCCAGTGTGGAGGTGCTCAGGGTTGTGTTTGGATGGCAGCCGTCTGCTCCAGTGCCTTGTTCTTGGGCTCCAGTGTGCTTTTCATGCTCATACAGCTGTTTCCTCTATGTTAAAATGGTCGACAGTTAAAAGGAAAAAGCAGAAGGCTGGAAAAGTGGTCCTGGAAGAGGCTGTGGGTCGTGGAAGTGTACACAGTGGGCTTCGGATATACTGGCAGTTCCTTGATTTGGATGGAGGTACAGAGTACTCATTCTAAAATGATTCTTTACATAAATTTAAATGGTACTGACTTCCTGTATGCATGTTATATCTTAAATTTTAAATTAAAAAAAAAAAAAAAAACCAAATGTGAAAGGCTAGACGTGGGTGATGGAGCAGAAATGAAACTGAAGAGCATAGGGATGGAAGATGCAAGCAAAGGCAGGAGATGAAGTCTTGGACATGGGGATGTTGGCCTCAGTTTCTCTTCTTCTGTCTGGATCCTGGTTCTGCTTCTAGGTGCCAGAGCCCCACTAGCATGCCCAGGATTGAGATACCTTAAATACAGACAGACAAGATTAGTGGCCGACCTAAGCACCATGCTTTCTTAGATTACTTGTATAAGGCTTGTCCCTAGAGCTGGGAGGGCTCCTGTGGGAATTCCAGGGTCACTCGATGCTTACTTGCCACCGTGAGGATTCCCAGGATGAAAATCGTGGGAGCCATGGTCCCAAAAACAAACAATTCAAAGAAGAAGTGCCCCATGCCGATGAAGAAGGTCCAGAGCGTGATGCAGTAGAGCCTACAGGGAAACAGACAGAAACGGGATGGAAGGTGCAGCATATTCAGTGCAGACGAAGTGGTCAGACTTGAAACCCACAACTCAAAACCCAGGAAATGACTACGGCCAAATAAAAAGGAGACTTGGTCCTGCGAAACACCTGGATGTTTGATCGCATCAATTTTCTTCATGTCCAGGGCAAAACTGAAGCTTTGAGCTGCTAAATTAAGGAGAATAACCCAGCAGAGTGCCTTTGCAAGTCTTAGCAAGGTGGTGAAACCAGTGATAGCAAAGCAGAGTCTGGGGTATGGCATTCCTAGGCAGTGTAGATGATTTTGGATCAATCACATTTCCATATTCTACTTGCTCAAATTGTCTTCACTCTAGTCCAAGCCAGCTTTGCACCTGTCTAGCCAGGAGCTGGTTAGTGCTCATCTGATGGATGCCACCGAATGAAGGGCATGAATGAGGAATGGGTAGCAAGGGACTTTCTGGGGCTTTTAGATGCTTTTGCAATATGGGCTGCATCTTAAGATACTTTGCATCTTAACCTAGCAAAATGGTCAGAGGACATGATAACCTCACAGGAAGAGAATTCGTCCCTCAGTTTTGACAAGAAGTTGGAGAAGACAGAAGTTATAGGAAGATGGACCACTTTGATAGCTGGTATCTTTCTTCTTTCTGAAATTTACAAATTATGAAATATTTCAAAAATACAAAAAATCATACATAATAGAATTTACCACAAGGCTATGGTTTTTCCAGTAGTCATGTATGGATGTGAGAGTTGAACTGTGAAGGAGGCTGAGTGCTGAAGAATTGATGTGTTTGAACTGTGGTGTTGGAGAAGACTCTTGAGAGTCCCTTGGACTGCAAGGAGATCCAACCAGTCCATTCTGAAGGAGATCAACCCTGGGATTTCTTTGGAAGGAATGATGCTAAAGCTGAAATTCCAGTACTTTGGCCACCTCATGCGAAGAGGTGACTCATTGGAAAAGACTCTGATGCTGAGAGGGATTGGGGGCAGAAGGAGAAGGGGATGACAGAGGATGAGATGGCTGGATGGCATCACAGACTCGATGGGCATGAGTCTGAGTGAACTCCGGGAGTTGCTGATGGACAGGGAGGCCTGGCGTGCTGTGATTCATGGGGTCGCAAAGAGTCGGACACGACTGAGCGACTGAACTGAACAGACAGAGGATGAGATGGCTGGATGGCATCACAGACTCGATGGGCATGAGTCTGAGTGAACTCCGGGAGTTGCTGATGGACAGGGAGGCCTGGCGTGCTGTGATTCATGGGGTCGCAAAGAGTCGGACACGACTGAGCGACTGAACTGAACCGAACCAATACCCTACTCCATCAAATCTCATTATCTTGACATTTTTGCTTCAGATATTTTTCCTAAGAAATAAAATATTACAGATTTCAGCCAAACCTTCCTGTGGATCCTTTTCCACCCTCATCCCATTCTCCTGCCTCCTTTCTCCCCAGAAGGAACTAACATCTTAAGATTGATTTTTATCATTCCTATGCATATTTTTACACACTTAGTAAACATGTATGTATGGGGTTGATGTCTTTTTTTTTTTTTTTAAGTGAAAATAGGTTTCTTTAGAGAAATACACATTCAGTGGGCAGAATGCAGACTGTCTCAGAAAGTAAGAACAGCTGGGAACTGATTTCAAGTTTCTGGTTAGGGAGGGGATAGAATCAGACAGCATATCAGAAGCACCAAACTCCCAGGGTTTAAAAAAATGGTTGGAAACAGAAGTCAGCATTTCCGGCTGTGCTGTGTTGGGTGAAGGGGTAATGAATGGGTAAGAGAGGTAAAGATAAGTCTCAGCTGTCTTGGCTTATCCTCAAAGCATAACAAACAAAAGATACACCCCTTCTACTTGTCAGTAATTCTTCATCATGGTAAAGGTCGTTAAAATGATTATGCAGTCCTTGCTCCCTCCCAGTCACCCTGAGAAGATACATGAGTCTCATTTTATACATGAAGGGCCTGAGATGCAGAGAAGGTCTATAATAAACCTGCTGCTTCAAAGCTATTACCAATAGAAATGAGACCAGAGCCTATTTTCCAGTTTTCATTCTTGGGCCTCAGAGTGTTTCCACTAAACCATGCTACTTCCAAAAATATATGTCAATGTAGAACAACTAAACCATAGTTTCAGGTTCAAAAAAAACAAAAAAATAAAGATGAATAGATCACAGTGCTAACAGCCCTCAAATCCCACTTGTCCTGGTCTTCCTCAATTTAAATGAATCGAGTCTCTAATACGCAAATCTACAAAGTCAGCAACAAAAATCACTGCTTCTCAGGGCTACTAGGAGAAGACTTAATCAATGTCATGGGGAAGCATGTGGTATGATAAGAGGGGCTCAATAAATATCACCATCTCCTCTCTTGCCCAGGTGCTGAGAGTCTGGCTAACACAAAAGTATTTTAGAATGACGTTCTTTGGGTGGCCTCACTTGGGGACCTGAGCAGTTTCCACCTTGATTGCGGGAAGAAAGCTCGAGCCCCCTCCAGTGGCCAGTTTAGATTACAACACTAGCCCGGGGCTGTGACTGCCTGCAGCTGTTCCACACTAGTCTGTATGAGCAACTTACCTTTCACTTTTCACTTTCATGCATTGGAGAAGGAAATGGCAACCCACTCCAGTGTTCTTGCCTGGAGATTCCCAGGGACGGGGGAGCCTGGCGGGCTGCCGTCTATGGGGTCGCACAGTCGGACACAACTGAAGCGACTTAGCAGCAGCAGCAGACTGTATGAGGGCTTCCCAGGTGGCAAAGAGGTAAAGAATCTGTCTGCCAATGCAGAAACTCAAGAGATGCAGGTTTGATCCATCCCTGGGTCAGGACGACCTCCTGGAGTAGGAAATGGCAACCTGCTCCAGTATTCTTGCCTGGAAAATACCATGGACAGAGGAGCCGGGTGGGCTACAGTCCATGGGGTCGAAAAGAGTTGGACATGAGTGTGCACGCACATGAGTGTGCATGCATGCAGTCTGTGTGAATCCTCTGAAGAGGCAGAATACAGAGGAGTCCTTGGTTCTCTGTGACCCTCCCTTCATGACTCTGTAAACACACAACCACTTACTGGTGAGCTCATGACATCATGAATCGTGACTTCTGTTCATCCCTGCCGCTCAAGGAGGAATGTGAGCATAGGTATGCCACGGCCTCTCTAAAGAGCAAGCACACTACCTCTTTAGCAGAAGAAAGGCTGACCCGTTAGTAAAGAAGTAGAGGGATGTGATGGGAGGCCACTGGATCACAACATAACCAGCTTGCTGTGTCCATTTCAAACAATTGTTAAGCTTTAAAGACGTTCAGGCCTGTGATATTTTCTATCCCTAGAAGGAATGGTACCTAGTCATCTTTTATCTTCACATCCTAGGTTACTATATCAAATCATAGGCCATATGATGGAATCAGAGTCCATCATAATAGTGCTTCTTGACTCTGGGCATTTATTAGAATCAACTGAAGAAATTTTATCAAATTACCAAGACCTGGATATCAGAACAGTTAAATCATATACTAGTATTCTTGCCGGGAGAATCCCAGAGACAGAGGAGCCTAGTGGGCTGCCATCTATGGGGTCGCACAGAGTCGGACACGACTGAAGCGACTTAGCAGCAGCAGCAGTATGGAGGTGGGCCCAGGACACCCCTGGCATTTTCGAAAGCCTTGCCTTGTTGATTTTAATGATAAACAAGTCTTCGAGGGAGGAACACAATGGCTCTGCTTAGCACCCATTGCCAACACAGGGAGACTGGTGCTGTTCCCTCCCTTACATACGTTTTGTTGTGAATGTCGATGGCGCAGAGGCAGCGAACCGCTGATGACAGCAGCGTCCAGATTCCAAAGGTCCGAGCTTGGAGGCCATTCACTGTGCAGCAGAAACAAGCAGGAGTGTGGAGAAGGGTGCGTCAGGGTTCCCTCCAAACTCCTCCAGCTTCACTGGAGGAGTCAGAGAGCTGAGCCTGCGATCCCCTTCACCGGACAAAGTACAGGCTCTGATGCTGCATGTGCGAACTGGAAGGGATGGAAAGAATTCCGGAAGGAGAACTGGTTCAGCTCCTCTTCCAATGCCTACAGTTGGGCGGGCGAGTTCCAAGAGTAAAAACCCAACAAACAGCCCACTTCGGCAGTAGCTCCTGGGTTAGTGGTTTACCAGTCTGCCTGGAAGCTGCTCTGGTGTTGGTGAAGCAAGTGAGTCTGAATCAGGATAAGTGTGGGGGAACACGGTGGAGAGCGGTCTGTCAATGCAAGATGCCTAGGAGGTCAGCAGACTTTCAGTGAGGCTGATGCAGGACAGAAGGCAGAAATACTGAGCCCTGTCTAGACACCCACACCTGGTCTTTAAGAGGCCCAGGTCCCCGGATCTCCTGAATTCAGATCTATGTCATGTGAATGAAGCCCTAACCAGGCTGCTTTCCTGTGGGTGCTGGAAGGGAGCAAAGCTCCGTGTCAGCCGGGGCCACTCTGCTCCTGCGAGCTTCATTCTGGCACTGCTGTGCTAATATCTTCTCCAGAGAGTATGCATCATAGTCCATCATAACAGTGCTTCTTGACCCTGGGCATTTATTAGACTCAACTGACGAAATTTTATCAAATTACCAAGACCTGGATACCAGATCAGTGAAATCGTATACTCTGGAGGTAGGCTGAAACCTCCCCTGGTATTTTCTAAAGCCTTGCCTTGTTGATTTTAATGTACCAGCATTGATCTATGGTGAAAAGCAAAGATACTTCCTTTGCTGGTCTCCTGAGCAAGAGAAATTTTAAGGGACAAGACTCACAACCAAAATGTCTTCCAGGATTTTCCTTTAAGGATTTTTGAGCCTTTGGAAAACCGGACAGCAACACTAAATTCACAACCCCAAAGATCTTTAGATGGTTGTCATTTTGAGAAAAAAATCCCATATCCCAGACTAAAATATAGCGGTTAGTCCTGGAGAGGTATATTCTTTTTTTTTTTTTCTTTTTACATTCTTTATAAAGCATTTTGATAACAATTCTGATGAAATGACAGGAAATTTCTCTTTTCTATTTCTATACATTTCTTTATGAGTAAGAACTAAAAATGGAGTATCTCAGTAATCCTAACCAGAGTAGGCATCAGGTGCAATTCTTCTACTGGATGCTCCAGGTCCTGGTATCACCAGCAAAGTACCAGGAGGTCTCGAGGGACCTATTTCCAAGCTGTGTGTGCGTGCAGGCCTGCAGAGGTTCACACACACAGTTCTGCTCACCTATATGCCCTTCGACAAGTCACATAACCTCTGGGCTTTTCTGTCTCAATTTTAAATTCAAAGGGCTAGGATAGATGACCCCCAAAACCCTGTGAATCGATACAGAGTTCCTGGACCACCGAAGGACAGCACTGGAGGGTGAAAAGTGGAATTGTTCACCCACTTTTCCAGGTTCTCTAAGCCTATTATACTTGAGCTTTGTTCAAAGTGAGCCTTAGCCTTCTTACTTTCATTTTATACCCAGATGCTGCAGAAATGTGAGCTAGGTCAGAGCCTGAATCTGGGTTACCTATAAATGTGACAGAATTGTCGCTACTATGAAATGGTGCTGCAGCTCAAGCCACCCCACGTATCAAAGGAAGGAAGCCCAAGCTGAAATCTGCAACCACTCTCCAGCAGAGAGGCTCAGGACGCTGGGGAAAGCCATCGTGGGCTTGTGGAAGTTCATGTGAGAAACCAACCTGGAGGAATTTTGATATCTTTTCAGGGTCTGTGTCATGGTTTGAGAAGACCTTAGATTAGTAATTCTCCATATGCAATGTAGGGTATAAACCATATGCCCCATGACCTGATTTCTGAAAGAAGCAACAGGAAAACCTTCTTCATGATTTCCTCATCAGGTATCAGATTAATCAAGAAAGTCTGTTTCCTCACTTGTCCTTGTAATGGTATTTGTACAGACCAGCTGCCAAGGGCAGTGTAAAATGAAGGGAAAGGTATTCAGAGAAGCTTGCGGGCAAAATGGACTAACTGTTATCCACCACATGTGTTACTCTAGTGGCTTAGGATCACTAGCTTATGCAGCATCAGAATCACCTGGGAAGTTTCTAAAAAGAACTTCCTGTGACACATCCAGGGGGTGAAAGATTCAGGAATTAGGTCTGGACAGGGAATTGGCCACTTATGCTTCATTTGGTTTTAGTTTTTCGCAGTTATTGTGATGTACAGCCAGGTCTGGGGACCACCATTTAGGCCACTCCCACAAAGGATGCAGGTCTTTGCTTTCTTACCCAGGTCTGGTTTGCTGGTGTAGATCTTTTCATAGAGAAAGGTGTGGTCTCGAAAGCTCTGCAGCGAGTGACCCATGGCTAAGATGGACGTCATCGCCAGCCAGCTTCGTAACACATTCAGGAATCGGCTCATGGCTCCCCTCCCACCTGAGAGGTCTTTTTGCCTTGGAAACAAAAGCAAAGGGCAGGAGACACAGATGGTTAATGTACTTCAACCATAAGCTCCGTAGTTAACCTGTGTCCCACTCATGAGGTCTGTGCCAGGAGCCAGCATGAGGAATTCCACCCATGACAAGGTCATGCGGCAGAGCTCTGATGGCAAGGCTAAATCAGACCTCAGGTTTTCCCCCTGGTATTTCCTGAGCATGTACCCCCAAAACCAAAAATCTGCCGGCCTTTGTACTCTGCTTTTCCACCCTTCTGACACACTCTGGAAAAAGTCAACTCAGGCTTTAGTCTTCTGCATTTAAAAGGGATGTTTCAGTTAAACCCCCTCTGATAGCTCTCTAGCTTGCCTAACAGGTTCCCCTGGACCTCTTACAGCTTGTGAATTGCTTACAGCCCCCCAACCACGAGAGGCACTAAGCTTAAAAGCATCTTAAAGATACAGAGCCTTTTCTAGAGAGTTAAAAATCATATTGGTGATGGGTTTTCACTGTTGACTCAATGATTGCTGCCAGACCTCCATATTCTTTATCTTTTAGGCACCTGGGAGGATGTTAATGTAATCGGAATGTAGAAAAAGATATATAGTAGTTTTGATGTTAGCAACATTAGACTTTTGAGTTAATTACTTTTCTTTTGTTGTAAATCACTGTATTCCTTTTACTTGTTATAAATTGCTGTATCTTTGCTATGTAAGAATGTAACTTTATTTAGTGTTTTTCTGAGAGTGGCACCAGACTTTGGGAAGATCAACACAAATAAGTCTTCTGGTTGACAAACCCTTATCAGAAAAAAGGCTGTAAAATGTTAATTGGCCCTTTTGGCCAGAAGATGATGTAAATCACCTAAGATTTGTGTATACAACTAGGTATGCAGAGAGAAAAGCCTGGTTTTGATAAGAGTCTGGGCTGCTAACGCTGCATAACTTTGTGTTACCCATTGATCTCCATGTATTATCAAAAGTATAAAAAAGCCTTCTGAACAATAAAGGATGGACCAGTTTCTCGGACTAGTCTCTCGGCCTAGTTTCTTGGGAATCTGGCTCCCCCTGTGTCTCTCTCTCTCTCTTTTTCTCCCTCTCCCTCTCTCTCCTTTTCAGGCTGAATTCCCATCTGGAGCGGGGCAGCTCACCAAGTCTACTTACTTGTCCTGGCTTCTAAGACCCGCGTGAAAGGGAGCCTAAGGCGGGGCACCCTTTGATATTCAAGTGGGCGCTGGTGGCCATTGATTATTTCTATACACCATGTGCTGTGCCAAAAACCTATCTGTTATCTCACTGAATCCTTAAACAAGGTCGGGAGACATTATTAATATTTCCACTTTACAGATGAAGGCTGGCACAGAGATGTTAAGTGAATTGCTTGAGGTTACACAGTCAACAGATGAAAGAGCTGAGATACAAAGCATGGTCTATGGGTCTCTAAGATGGTCTCACTGAGCATATTTTGATGAAGTTTCCATTTTTGAGAGAGGCAAGCAAACCATAGCCACCTGTCTTCAAGTAGTATAGAAAATACCATCAAGGTATGTACTTTTTATTTAAAAAACAGAACAAAATGTTAGATCAACTCTTGCTGAGCACTGATTCAAATTATCTTGCTTTAAATAAAAACCATGTAGGTAGAAATCTAATCATGGAATTGATTCTTCCCATCTTTGGTATGTCACCCATGGTTTATCTACTGTCTGGTTAATTTCTTTGGCCTGAAGTGGCGATAAATTATCAGGCTTCCTATGTCACTTTGACAGTAGGCCTTTCGTTATAGTCCTACATTACTCAGCTGAAACAAATATTAACATCAGTAATGGCTCAAGGCAGTGTGACGCACCAAAAAACAAAGAAAGTTCCAGACGTGGAGGCGCCAGTGGATGAAAGTCTCAGTGCAAATGAGTCACAAAAGTGGACTCTGTCAAAGTCCAGAGAGAATGAAGCTCTAATGCAATCACGAGCAGTTCCAGCATGAGCCAAGATACACACACTCCCCTCCCCTCCCCTCCTCCTTGTTTTCTCTCCCTCCCTCAGCAGGAGGCTTAAGCTCTCAGGGTCAGAAAAGCTGCATGGAAGGCCTCCCTCTCTGACAGAACTTATGCCCGTTTCACAGAAGCTCTCGGAAACTCCAGAAGATAGCTGGTGAAGCAAAGCCTGAGCACTCTTCCAAATTGCTCTGCCAGTCTCTCAGCACGGCCTCATCAAAGCTTTTGAGGGCCTCTGAGAGAATCCAACCCGTATTCCCCAATTTTGCCCTGACCCAGGTCAGGAAAGGTGTGGTGTTTAGTAGAGTTGGGAGTGAGTGGTTCCTTTCCTGGTCTCACTATTCAGTAGCTGTGTGACCACGGGCAAGTAATTCACACTTTACAGCTTAAGTTTCCTTACCTGCAAAATGAAGATTAAAATGACCTATTCCAAGGGTTATTATAAGAATCAATTTAGAAAGCAAAGCTTCCTCGCATTGTGCCAGGCTCAGAGTGGCCACTCATTCGTTCATCGATTCACTCGTTCTGTACCTACAAGCTTTTTTCGTTTTCCCAGCTCCCTCTTCTCTTCGTCTCTGAAATCTCTTTTCTCCCTACAAGGTTGCCTCCCGGGTATCTTCCTTCTATCTTACTTCCATTTTTCCAGGCTGTGCGGATCCTCTCCATTAGAAGCCACACGGATACCTACCTCTCCCCGCCACATACACCCTACCTGGCTGGAGTACGGCAGCAGCAGAGCAGAGAAACTGCCCCAGCACAGCGCCAGACCTGAGTCTACATCAGCCCTTGTTCCCGCCCCCACTCTCAGCCTGGCTCCCAGATTGGGTTGTATCTATCTGTCCTCGTTCTGATTGGCTGTTTTCGTTCTGCCGGAAGTCATGGGTCTTGGACCCCTTTACTGCGAATCAGCGGTTGCAGCTGCCCAAGCGTCAACCCCAGCCCTGGGCCCTTGCAGTGAACACTCCTGTTGAGTGCAGCCGAACAACTCCTGGTTCGGTGTCAATCTTTTTTGGACGGCGGGGAAAAGAGCGGATAAAAGAATTCAAGACTTCTGTGAAGACCGGCCGGTGAAGGAGGAAGGAGGGAGGGAGGTGCCGAGCGCTGTCCCCGTCTGCCCGCCCCGAGCGATGGGAAGATGAAACAGGTAAAGTCCTGCGCCCGCGCCCCCCTCCCCGGAGAGAGGGGCGCCCCAGTCCGGGCGGGCGCCGGCCGCTGCACTTCCCTCTCCTTGTCCGGGAACAGCTGTTGGCTTCCGGGCGCGCTGGGCTGAATCGCAGCGGCTGCGGCTCCCCGCGTCCTTTCCGTGGGGAGCATCTGCGGACCTCCCTGGGATGGGGGTGAGCCATGGGTGGGACTGAGACCCTGATCCTTTTAGGGTGAGGACACTCCTCGGGCGAGTGTCCTCAATCTTGCGAACGCCCTGTCTCTTCCTGCCCAACTCGCAGCCTAGGACAGGTTGGCATCCCTTCGTCGCTTGGAGGTTTAGTTTGTTTTTTATTAATTTAAGGGACTTCCCAACATTTTGGGAAATTCTGAGAAATCCTGTTGGGGATACTCGGAAGAAAACCTTGAGATTGTTCCATACCGCCCATTTCCCTGAACACGTGTAGGGGATCCTTGTCGGAACTGGCTTTCCTCGCCCCCTATTTACGTTATCACATATGTTGCTGCTGCTGCTGCTGCTGCTAAGCTGCTTCAGTCGTGTCCGACTCTGTGCGACCCCACAAATGGCAGCCCACCAGGCTCCACCATCCCTGGGATTCTTCAGGCAAAAACACTGGAGTGGGTTGCCATTTCCTTCTCCAATGCATGAAAGTGAAAAGTGAAAGTGAAGTCGCTCAGTAAGTGTCTGACTCTTCGTGACCCCATGGACTACAGCCTACCAGGCTCTTCCGTCTATGTTAATGCATGGAAAAATAAGGTTTGGGAAAATCGAATGCTCATCTTTGAGTAATAGGATTATGGTCACAGTTCAAAAGGATCAATTCTTCATCGCTCAGCTTTCTTTATATTCCAACTCTCACATCCATATCTGACTACTGCCAAAATGATAGCTTTGACTAGATGGACCTTTGTTGACAAAGTAATGTCTCTGCTTTTTAATATGTTATCTACGTTGGTCATAACTTTTGTTCCAAGGAGCAAGCATCTTTTAATTTCATGGCAGCAATCACCATCTGCAGTGATTTTGGAGCCCAGAAAAATAAAGTCAGCCACTGTTTCCCCTGTTTCCCCATCTATTTGCCATGAGGTGATGGGACTGGATGCCATGATCTTAGTTTTCTGAATATTGAGTTTTAAGCCAACTTTTTCACTGTCTTTCACTTTCATCAAGAGGATCCTTAGTTCTTTTTTACTTTCTGCCATAATGGTGGTATCATCTGCATATCTGAGGTTATTGATATTTCTCCTGGCAATCTTGATCCAGCTTGTGCTTCATCCAGACCAGTGTTTCTCATGATGTACTCTGCATATAAGTTAAAGAAGCAGGGTGACGATATACAGCCTTGATGTACTCCTTTCCCGATTTGGAACCAGTCTGTTGTTCCATGTCCAGATCTGTTGCTTCCTGACCTGCATACAGATTTCTCAAGAGGCAAGTCAGGTGGTCTGGGACTATTCCCATCTCTTTCATAATTTTCCACAGTTTGTTCTGATCCACACAGTCAATGACATTTGTGTAGTCAATAAAACAAAGGTAGACGTTTTTCTGGAACTCTCTTGCTTTTTTGATGATCCAGCAGATGTTGGCAATTTGATCTCTGGTTCCTCTGCCTTTTCTAAATCCAGCTGAACATCTGGAAGGTCATGGTTCATTTACTGTTGAAGCCTGGCTTGGAGAATTTTGAGCATTACTTTACAAGTCTGTGAATCAGTGCAGTTGTGCAATAGTTTCAATATTCTTTGGCATTGCCTTTCTTTGGGACTGGGATGAAAACTGACCTTTTCCAGTCCTGTGGCCACTGCTGTGTTTTCCAATTTTGCTCACATATTGAATGCAGCACTTTCACAGCATCATCTTTTAGAATTTGAAATAGCTCAGCTGGAATTCTTGCCTTGAGAACTCCATAAATAGTATGAATAGTATGAAAAAGCACCACTTTAAACATCTGTAAAATGGGGCAAATTATTCCTATGATCCCTTTCAACTTTTTTTTTTCACTATATTTCTAAGTCAGAAGATAGAGGGGGAAAATAGGCAGGTTAAACTATCAAGCTTTAGATAGAAGCTTTGGAAACTAACTAAAGTTCCTTGTCAATCCACCTCTAGCTGCAAACTTGCACCAGTGTACCTTAGCACCTACAAATGATGCATTAGTGACAAAAGGTAAAAATGTTTGAAACGAGTCAGGAACACAATAAGCACACACAACTGACAAGAGCCAAGGCCTGAATCATACTATCTGTAGAAAGCCACATCCCTGACAGAGAATCTTTTCACTTAAAACTTCTGAAAAGAGAAAACAGTTAATGAATCGTTAATTCAGTAAATGAAGTCGCTCAGTCGTGTCCGACTCTTTGCGACCCGTGGACTGTAGCCCACCAAGCTCCTCCGTCCATGGGATTCTCCAGGCAAGGATACTGGAGTGGGTTGCCATTGGAGCTAAAAACACTTAAGGCAGGTGCTGCGTTGTCACTAAAGGCATGTTCCCACCAGTTGGCGCTAAAGGAAAAGATTCAAAATGATTCAGTTCGGTTCAGTTCAGTCTCTCATTCATGTTCGACTCTTTGCAACCCCATGAACTGCAGCACACCAGGCCTCCCTGTCCATCACCAACTCCCGGAGTCCACCCAAACCCATGTTCATTGAGTCGGTGATGCCATCCAGCCATCTCATCCTCTGTCGTCCCCTTCTCCTCCTGCCCTTAATCTTTCCCAGCTTCAGGGTCTTTTCAAATGAGTCAGCTCTTCGCATCAGGTGGCCAAAGTATTGGAGTTACCGCTTCAACATCAGTCCTACCAATGAACATCCAGGACTGATCTCCTTTAGAATGGACTGGTTGGATCTCCTTGCAGTCCAAGGGACTCTCAAGTGTCTTCTCCAACACCACAGTTCAAAAGCATCAATTCTTTGGTGCTCAGCTTTCTTTATAGTCCAACTCTCACATCCATACATGACCACTGGAAAAACCATAGCCTTGACTAGACGGACCTTTGTTGACGAAGTAGTCTCTGCTTTTTAATATGCTGTCTACGTTGGTCATAACTTTTCTTCCAAGGAGCAAGCATCTTTTAATTTCATGGTGGCAATCACCATCTGCCGTGATTTTGGAGCCCAGAAAAATAAAGTCAGCCACTGTTTCCCCATCTATTTGCCATGAAGTGATGGGGCTGGATGCCATGATCTTCATTTTCTGAATGTTGAGCTTTAGGCCAACTTTTTCACTCTCCACTTTCACTTTCATCAAGAGGCTTTTTAGCTCCTCTTCACTTTCTGCCATAAGGGTGGTATCATCTGCATATCTGAGGTTATTGATATTTCTCCCGGCAATCTTGATTCTAGCTTGTGTTTCTTCCAGTCCAGCATTTCTCATGATGTACTCTGCATAGACGTTAACTAAGCAGGGTGACAATATACAGCCTTGATGTACTCCTTTTCCTATTTGGAACCAGTCTGTTGTTCCATGTCCAGTTCTAACTGTTGCTTCTTGACCTGCATACAGATTTCTCAAGAGGCAGGTCAGATGGTCTGGTATTCCCATCTCTTTCAGAATTTTCCACAGTTTATTGTGATCCACATAGTCAAAGGCTTTGGNCCCAGCGTTTCTCATGATGTACTCTGCATAGAAGTTAAATAAGCAGGGTGACAATATACAGCCTTGATGTACTCCTTTTCCTATTTGGAACCAGTCTGTTGTTCCATGTCCAGTTCTAACTGTTGCTTCTTGACCTGCATACAGATTTCTCAAGAGGCAGGTTTGGTGTCTGGTATTCCCATCTCTTTCACAATTTTCCACAGCTAATTGTGATCCACACAGTCAAAGGCTTTAGCATAGTCAATAAAGCAGAAATAAATGTTTTTCTGGAACTCTTGCTTTTTCGATGATCCAGCAGATGTTGGCAATTTTATTTCTGCTTCCTCTGCCATTTCTAAAACCAGCTTGAACATCTGGAAGTTCATGGTTCACGGGTTGCTAAAGCCTGGTTTGGAGAATTTTGAGCATTACTTTACTAGCATGTGAGATGAGTGCAATTGTGCAGTAGTTTAACCATTCTTTGGCATTGCCTTTCTTTGGGATTGAAATGAAAACTGACCTTTTCCAGTCCTGTGGCCACTGCTGAGTTTTCCAATTTGCTGACATATCTAGTGCAGCATTTATACAGTATCTTCTTTCAGGATTTGAAATAGCTCAACTGGAATTCCATCACCTCCACTAGCTTTGTTTGTAGTGATGCTTTCTAAGGCCCACTTGACTTCACATTCCAGGATGTCTGGCTCTAGGTGAGTGATCACACTATCATGATTATCATGATCGTGAAGATCTTTTTTGTACAGTTCTTCTGTGTATTCTTGCCACCTCTTCTTAATATCTTCTGCTTCTGTTAGGTCCATGCTATTTCTGTCCTTTATCGAGCCCATCTTTATGTGAAATATTCCCTTGGTATCTCTAATTTTCTTGAAGAGATCTCTAGTTTTTCCCATTCTGTTGTTTTCCTCTGTTTCTTTCCATTGATCGCGTTTTCATTTTTACATATGCCTTTGTAATCAACAGGTAAGGTCAACCGATTGTTTACAGCATGTTTATTTAAAAACAGTAAGATAAATACAACTAAGAGCTGTGATCAAACCACTTGGTGTGATATGAGGCCTCAGCTTGCTTCTCCATACACCATTTACCCCTTTCTTGGATGACACAGATGTGAAAGCTGAGAACCCAGGAGGATCAAGCATGACTGCAGGGCTCTCATGGCCAGTATCTGGTAGAGGAGGCTTGAAGATGTATGAGTACTGTTCCAAAGTTATGCCCAAAGGTTCAGTGCCATATAGAATTGGTTGCTGCTGTACTAGAAAAATCTGCATTGCTTAGTATTCAAGACAACCAGGGAGGCATTGCAATCTTCTTAGCCTGAATAACTACTTGTCTTACACAAATCCAAGTATTTACAAAAGAAATGGAAGAAGTAAGGTTTATCTTCCATCACTCAGGTTTTGTTAGCATCCTTTCCCACTAAACAGCTTTAGATTGACAAGTCACAGATCAGAGCTTGCTCTATCCCTTGCACACTTTATTTAGAAGGTGATTTGCATACATAATCTACATAAATCTGCATAATTACATTCCTTTGATGGTCCAGAAATGGATTTCTGTAATCAGGAAACAGCTCTCAGGATCTCTTTGTTAATGGTACCATGTACACTTATAACCTCTGTGAAATCACTTTTTAAAAGAAAACATTATTTGGTAATTTTAATTAATGAGCTAGAATATAACCATCTTCATGCTGAGGTCAGAGTGTCCTAGGAAGACCAGGATCATGTGCTACTAGGAAATTCTGCCTGCTTGCCCTCCCCCTTCTCTTTCCATTGGAAATATCCATTATCCACAGAGAATCTAGGCACTCTGGGGAAATTTGTCTTCTACCTGAGTGAAGACTGTCTCAGCATTGTCAAGCTAATTTTTCTGTCTGCCCAGCAAGAGGGGCCCTGCCCTGAGAGCAGTGCCTTATGTGTTTCTGCTTATTATGTACATTCCCAAAATAAGTTCACCAAAGCACACACTTGTGTCCTTTACTGGGTCCAGCTCAGGAGACCCACCTCTCTATGTGCTCTCTCTTTCAGCGGTGTCATAGCTTCAGGGAAACGTTTTGCCAAGGTTCCACCCCGGCTTCTTTGAAATACAAGGTGACATGTAGCTAGAAGATGGGTAGACCACATCTTCTCTATCCATTCATCACCTGATGGACATTGACTATCATAAACAGTTCTGCAATGAACATGGGGTGTATATCTTTTTAAATTGTAGTTTTCATTCAGATTTACTCAGCCGTATAAAATAATGAAATAATGCCATTTGCAGCAACATGGATGGACCTACACATTATCACACAGGGTGAAGTAAGCCAGACAAAGAAAGATGAATATCATATGATATTATTTATATGTGGAATTTTTAAAGTGATACAAATTAACTTATATACAAAACTGCAACAGGCTCACAGACATAGAAAACTTATGCTTACCAAAGGGGGAAAGAAAGAGGAGGATAAAATAGGTTGTTGAGATTAACATATACTCACTACTGTACATAAAATTGATAAACAACAACAAGGCCCTACTGTGTAACACAGTGAGTTCTATTCAGCATCTTGTAATAACCTATAATGGGAGAGAATCTGAGTCACTTTGCCTCATACCTGAAACTAATATAACACTGTAAATCAACTACACTTCAATTAAAAAAAAAAAAAAAGGTTTTCTTACAGGTTGGTTGCAGGCCTACAAAGATATGACCACCAGTCCCGTGCACCCATTCTGGCCTCTGGGCCTGAGGCTGGACAACTCTGTGCCTAATGACTGCCCCACCTGACAGATCCTGGCTGGCCTCTTCTCTGTCTCTGAGTCTCGGTTGTGACCACGTGGCTGTTGTCAGAGTGTGTTGCGGTCGTCTCACTGGGAGCTTGGCGGAGACTATCCCTGTGCTGGTTTGCAATATGTAGGTTCATTCACTTGTGATTGAAGGCTGGTTCAGCCTCTGCCACGTGGACCTTCTCAGAGACTAAACCATCTTATCTCACCTCTGGAAAGAGTATGCCAAGTGAGACAGCCAATACGTCCTGAATGATAACTTCATGATATGCATGGAGACCATCATGGCTTACCTGTGGGGACCACTCAGCCTACAGATAGTGATCGCTTTTCTCCGCCAGCAACCCCTCCACTTTGCCCTACAGTTTGTGGTCTCTGTGGGTCAGGTATATGGAGATGTGCTCTACTTCCTGATGGAGTACCGTGATGGATTCCAGCATGGGGAGATGGGACACCCACTCGACTTCTGGTTTTACTTTGTCTTCTTGAATGCCCTGTGGCTGGTGCTGCCTGGACTCCACATACTGGCTTCCATAAAGCAACTTGCTCATGCCCAAAGCATACTGGTGCCAAAGCCCCCCAAGCTAAGAGCAAGCAGAACTAAAGAGTGATGGACTAGGCTTAAACACTGGCTATTGAGGAACTCTCCACCTGCCAGAAGGTTCCAATCCTTGCTCCCACAGGTTGGAAGGACAAATTGAATTAATCTGTCAAACTCAGGTTGATGGATGGGCAGTGGGAAGAAAAAAGCTGTGAGGAGCCACTGTCAGCAGCCAATGGGACAAAGGTACAAGAGAACATAGGAAGTCTGCGATAGGGACGATTTTTTAAATCAGGAAATAAAGGTCTTGACCCTAAAAAAGAAAGAAAGAAATGCTAGGTGACACATTGGAAGGCCCTGAGGCTGCTGATAAAGATCACAGACTCCAAAAGAAGGGAAGCCTATGGAATGGGAAGAACCTAGAGGAAGGGCTGGCTGGTGACCTTGCTGAAGTTCCTCCCACAAATCCACTGACAACTGACCACAGACCACAGATCCCTGCAACATGTCAAGGGAGCTTCCTTACCCAGACCGTGGAGGGTCCATTTTCTGCAGCCTTTCCTGGTCCAGTTTGGAGTTCTGGGGGTGACCAGTGATAGTGTGGATTCACCCTATTACTCAGGGCTGCAGAGGATCATGCAAGATAAAACCATTATATTTTCTCCCAATTCCCATTTATGTGTGAACTTAGAGGTCATGTGCGTGAACCATGAAACGGATTGCCCTCATTGACAACTAGATGGATGCAATAGTTTTACTCATAAAATTACTTCCAATGTTTGATTTCTTTCTTATAGTCACTCTTTTCTTTTCTTTTTAATTTTATTTTTTCTGGTCTCTCCACACAGCTCAAAGGATCTTGGTTCTCTCACCAGGGACTGAACCTTATTAGTGAAAGCACAGAGTCATAATCACTAGACTGCCAGGGGATTTCCTAACCTTTGGTTGTTTTAAAAACCTAAATAAATTGAAGCATTATTTAAATATTCTAATTATAATTTATACATATATAATATATATTCATCTTTTTTTAAGGCAAAATATGAGGTATCATTGACATACAATAACTGCACATATTCTGATGTACAATCTGAACAGTTTCCATATATATATGTTTATGAACACAGTACCATCATTAAGAATACCACATTGATCTGCTTCAAAAGGTTCCTTATGTGAAATATATTCCCCTCTTCCAGTGCCCCAGAACACATGAGGTTTCCCAGTTTGGTACTGGGAAAATGCACCCTTCTTGGATTTTTGTGAGCACCACATCCTATTAACTCTTGTCCTCTTGGAGGATACTTGCCAGGACCCTAGGTAGTTTGTTCATGGTGCAGCTGCATAGGAGACGGTGATTTTCTGAATTGCTGGCAGTCTCTCTGTGAAATTCTTTTCTCCCCATCAGGGTAGCAGGAGAACTCAGCCTGGTTCTCTGGGCCCTGCTTGCCCACTGAGCCCTCACCTCTCTCATTGTGCTGGTGCTGAGCCAGACAGACACTGCTGGACTGCTTCAGTCAGTGCTCCCCTCCTAGGGATCACTGGCTGGCCTTGTCCAATATCCAGTGTCTTTAAAACCTGTGTTTTAAATGTATTTTTTATTTTTGTTTCAGATAGGACAGTTCATCTAGCCCCTCTTATTCCATCTTAGCCAGAAGCAACCTGCATTTTAATTTTACTAGATAATTTTGTATATTTTATGATAACTATAACTTTAATCATGTGAAAATATTTCTAAAAGTATTATTATTCCATTTCATTTTACCCTTATGAAGTTATATTCTGACTTTTCCCTTTAAATACAATTACACTTAGATTTTAAATTCTTAAAATCATCACTGACAATATCTCAGAAATTATGTGAACATTTTTGATACTAATTATAGCATTGGTGAGTTTGTTGAAATGAGGACAAGAAAATAAATTTTGTGGAGTAAAAATAAATAATATGAGACCAAGATAATCATGATAGTTTGATCACTCACCTAGAGCCCTGTCTCTTATACACATCTTTTACCCTTATGAAGTTATATTCTGACTTTTCCCTTTAAATACAATTACACTTAGATTTTAAATTCTTAAAATCATCACTGACAATATCTCAGAAATTATGTGAACATTTTTGATACTAATTATAGCATTGGTGAGTTTGTTGAAATGAGGACAAGAAAATAAATTTTGTGGAGTAAAAATAAATAATATGATTTATGAATGTCTTTAATTTAATTATCATTCATTCAATCATTATCAGTTCAGGATCTGGGACTTGGCTACAATCCAGTCACCCTTTTATATTTTAGCCATTTTCAATCCTAAAAAACTGTAGCTTAATAGACATTACTTAATTTTGTCACTGAGAATGTATCTCTGATGAGCAGAATGACAGAGAACAGTGTCTTTATCAATGTGCAAACATGCTTTGTATCTATGTGCAGTGGTCAGACATGCAGGGTGCGAGCCTCCATGTGTGCCCTCCTCTGCCCAGGCTCAAGAGATGGGTAGTGCCACCTTGGGCCTCATTCACCCACTCCCTGAGCTGGCTCCCTTTACGGCCTCTGGAATGGATTCTGCACCATGGACAGCTCTCCCTCTAAATCTGGGGTTACCTTGCTTCTACAGTTTTTGAAGGACTTCATTCTTACCTCTGGCCAGGTTTCATGGTTTTTGTTCTTATTGTGGATGATAAAAGAAATGTTCACATATTGAGGTTATGGGGCAATCATTTTGACTTATACATGAGTTAACTTGAATATCATGCCTGCTTGTGGTCTATTAAAAATTCATTGTACATCTACTTTAATATTAAGGAAAGGCACACTGACCAGAAGTAAAATATGTCCATGTTAACAATAAAGATTCAGCGTCTTCCTTCCTGGGATGCTGATACTGATCCTTTAAGATGCCCCACCCGGATGCCAAGGCCATGCTATGCACATACAGGTCTAATGTTTGTTTGTTAAATCTTGACATCCTGATTGGTGCAATGTTCTTTGTTCCAACAAGATATAAAATTGTGCTGAAAAACATGCTTCTCCAGAGAAGTATATCAGAGTAATCTGGGCTATAGTCCTCAGTTTGGCTCAAATAAAACTCTTTTCTATTCCCAGTATAGATTGTTAATTATATATTATTATTTTCATTGACAAGGTCTAGAAGGACTCCCTGATTCTGGTTTCCAGTTACTTGGATCTCTGCATTCTTGCACGGGCATGTTCAGTCACTTCAGGAGTGTCTGATTCTCTGCGAACCTATGGGCTTAACCCACCAGGGTCCCCTGTCTGTGGTGATTCTCCAAGCAAGAACACTGGAGTGGGTTTCCCATGTCCTCCTTCAGGGGGTCTTACTAAGCCAGGGACTGAGTTGTGTCTCTTATGTCTCCTGCATTGGAAGGTGGGTTCTTCACCACTAGCTCTACTTGAGAAGCCCAGGACAACCCTTCACCATTCTGTTATCATGGATATAAATCCCACTGTGGGCTAAGCAGTGTTATTTTATTGAAAAATCCATTAGTACAAGATCAATACCTAAATGCAACAGATTAAAATATTAATGTCCAATTGTGCATTTTGTGCAAAAATAAGCCCTGAGGAAGTTATAAAATAATCAAAATCATGTAGAACAACATTCACATTGTCCAGTGATTTTCCTACTTATCAAGACTAATCCTTGGAATTCTCTTTCTTTCCTTTTTTTTTTTTGTCCCGGTTAAATAACCTAGGCATAGATGATCAATAAGTCCTTTCAACTCTGTTTACAAAGTATTTCTAGACTCTCTCCTCTTCTCTTTATATCCACCACTATCTCCAAGTCAACACCACTTCTGCTGCCTTTTCTCAAACTACTCATGATTTTACCCGGTTTTTCTATGTGTATTTCACATAGCAGCTGTATAAGCCACCAGATAAGACAACCAGCTAAATTTGAAAGAGATGAACAAGAATGTATTTTAAGTATAAATTTGTCTCAAATATGTCATGAGATATATTATGTTCTGTATTTTTATTTGCTAAATCTAGCAACACTAAACCAAAAGAAAAATCTTTATCTTAATGTGAAACAGATTATGGGTTTCCTTTGTGTTTCTGCTAGTAAAGACTCTACCTGCAATACAGAAAACACCAGTTTGATTCCTAAAGGGGGATGATTCTCTGGAGAAGGATGGGTTACCCACACCAGTATCCTTGGGCTTCCTTGGTGGCTCAGATGGTAAAGAATCTGCCTGCACTGCAGGAGACCTTGGTTTGATCCCGGGTTGTGAAGATTCCCCTGGAGGAGGATATGGCAACCCACTCCAGTATTCTTGCCTGGAAAATCCCATGGACAGGAGAGCCTGGCCAACTACAGCCCATGGGGTCACAAAGAGTTGAAAACGACTGAGCGACTAAGCACAGCACAACAGAGATTATGCCATGTGCTTGTACAAAATCCTTTAGTCTTTTCATTGAATTTAGAATAATGTATCATTATCTTCAAGAGTCCATGTGATGTAATCTCCAAATCTAACCCTGCCATTTTTCTCTCAATCACTACTCTCCAAATGCAATAGCCTTTCTTTTCCTTTAAGTTGCCAGATTTGTTCTTGATAGAGCACATTTGTATTTGCAGCTCTCTTTGGCTGGCCTGTCCCTCTTTCCTGAAGAATATCATAGGGCCACTTTCTTCTTACAATGCAAGCTTAAGTTCAAAGATCTCCTTACCAGAAAAGATACTCCATGGCTCATGGGTGAGCTTTTTCTTATGATTCTACACTGTTTCTTTATAGTGTCTGCTATAACCCAAATTTGTAGTATTATTTTTGTGGAATAATTTACTCATTTATTTATTTACTTTTATTACCCATCTCCACCACTACCTTGAACATCTCTCTTATACAAATGAGTAGTGAGTATGATATATTTAGGGAATTTTTTTTTTTAAGAAAGAGTGAGATTATTGCATTATATAAATATAAAACTGGTAAATGTCTTATAGAGCAAGACACCCATAAACTTTGTTTGCTGTTACCATTTCTACAAAACAAAAATAAACAAGTTAATACGTTACTTCACACTGTCTAGAATATATCCAAACAGACTTTAATAAGTCAAACACGGAAGTAAACTCTTGTTGGCCTTGTTAAACAATACTCCAGTTTGTCAGTGAAAAGTCACATTGTACTGTCTTTTCTCTTATCTCCAAATTTTGGATAATTTTCTTCAACTCAGTGACTTTTATACTTGAATGGCAAGTCATTTTGTGTCTTTATCATCTAGTAAGAAAATGGAAGAGTGGAAAAAGTCAGATAATGGTCATAAGGGACTCTCTATTTGATCCATAGAGATTATTATTAGACAAATGTCAGTACTCCCTAGGATTTGGTGAGAAATTGCAGTTACAATAAAGTAATAATTAATTCAAAGGTCTTTGCCAGAGTGGAAGGAATATTTGTTAGGATTCATTTATATCAGCACTATAAGTTTATTTGAAAATAGTAGTCAGTTCTAATGTTAGAAAACAATAAGTCTCTCAACATTCTTTTACATGTGCTTGTACAAAATCCTTTAGTCTTTTCATTGAATTTAGAATAATGTATCATTATCTTCAAGAGTCCATGTGATGCAATCTCCAAATCTAACCCTGCCATTTTTCTCTCAATCACTACTCTCCAAATGCAATATCTTTCTTTTCCTTTAAGTTGCCAGATTTGTTCTTGATAGAGTACATTTGTATTTGCAGCTCTCTTTGGCTGGCCTGTCCCTCTTTCCTGAAGAATATCATAGTGCTACTTTCTTCTCACAATTCAAGCTTAATTTCAAAGATCTCCTTACCAGAAAAGATACTCCATGGCTCATGGGTGAGCTTTTTCTTATGATTCTACAATGTTTCTTTATAGTGTCTGTTAAACCCAAATTTGTAGTATTATTTTTGTGGAATAATTTACTAATCTATTTATTTACTTTTATTACCCATCTCCACCACTACCTTGAACATCTCTCTTATACAAATGAGTACTGAGTTTGCTGTTACCATTTCTACAAAACAAAAATAAACAAGTTAATACGTTACTTCACACTGTTTAGAATATACCCAAACAGACGATAACAAGTCAAACACGGAAGTAAACTCTGGTTGGCCTTGTTAAACAATACTCCAGTTTGTCAGTGAAAAGTCACATTGTACTGTCTTTTCTCTTATCTCCAAATTTTGATTTCAGGTGTACAGCAAAATGATTAAATATAGACACACACACATATATATATACACACATATACATATACATATATACATATACATATATATATACCTATACATATATATATATACATATGTATATACACATGTATATATATATATATACACACTCACACACATATTCTTTTTCAGGTTCTTTTCCTTTACATGTTATTACAAAATATTAAATATAGTCCCCTAGGCTCTACAGTAGGTTCTTGCTTATCTGTTTCATACACAGTAGTGTGTATGTGCTAATCATAAACTCCTAATTTATCTTCCCTCCCCTTACCCCTTGGCAATAAAAAGTTTGTTTTCTATGTCTGTGAATTTTTTTTTTTTTTTTTGCAAATTAATTCATTAGAATTTTAGTGCAATGTTATTTCTGCCTGTCCAGCTGCTCTTACTGCATCTATGGGTAGCCACTGGGGACAGCCATACAGTGGTGGAAGCATAAAGAGGAAAAATAAGCTCTCACTTTCTTGTCAAAAAGCAGCTAAATAGAAGCTCTGGGTTTAGGGAGTGCATGGAAGGTGACAAGAAAGGAAAAGAACTCACACAGTGCTTTCTGTATGATGAGAGTCAGTTAAGCTGAAGACTTTAGTAGCAGTGCAAGCTAACAGGTATCTCTAAAAGCAACTGTCTGAAGTTGCAATTTAGACTCATTCATGTTTAAGAGAGATGGTATTAGTCACAAAACTCCTTCTTTGTTCCTGTCAAAATAATTGAGCATTTTCCTTAAAATTGCTAGTGCTGAACAAGCTCTTAAGAAATTTAAAGAACTGAGAATAGGCATGATTTACAAGGGTTTCCTTTCCTTGTTATTAGCACAAATCAATTTTGCAAAGCTGCACACTAAAAATGAGTGTCTATAGAATTTTGCAAGTGGAATCCTAATAAAAATCCTAAAGATTATGCTCTTAACCTTCACTAGCAGGCCCATCCATCCCAGCTTTTATTCCCACAGCTCCAGCCAGGTCCAATAGGGCTCAGAGGGCATTTAATTCAAAGAGAAGTCAGTTTTATTGAAATTAAGAATCCAAAGTAAGGTTTAGCATTCTTTCTTAACTATCTGTTACTGGAAAGCATAGCAGCTCTTAAAAACAAAAAACAGCCACATTATTACATGATTTTGGTTATATGACGATTAATTACCTAGATACCATTGTTTAGTACAACTTTATTTATTTTAATTGGAGGTTAATTACTTGAGAATGGCATTGGAACATGTATAATATCATATATGAAACAAATCACCAGTCCAGGTTCGATGCATTATATGGAATGATTGGGGCTGGTGCACTGGAACGACCCAGACGGATGATAAGGGGAGGGAGTATGGAGGGAGGTTCAGGATGGGAAACACGTGTATACCTGTGGCAGATTCATGTTGATGTATGACAAAACCAATACAATACTGTAAAGTAGATACAATTTTTATAAGATTATTTCCATGAAAAAATGAGAAATTTAAGCAGTTCAGAATGAAACACATTTCTCTGTTAGAATTTATTTCCAATCCCAGGTGGGCTCAGGGACAATGGGTTTGTTTTAATGATGATCACAAGTCTGAAAGATTGAGAATGTACAACAGTGAAAATGGATAAGTATAGAGAATGTCCAGTCTGGAAAAGTGTGGGTTAAAGGATACCCCAAAGCCCCCATAGTTCCTGAAGGACTGTCATCAGGGAGAAAATGGAAATAATTTCCAAGCATTGAGACTTGTAAGGGAAAAATTCCAACCTTGTAACATCTGAGGGTTCAGAAACTATACTCCCATCACAGGAGGGGAAACTGACTAGAAGCTAGAAGTTTCTTTATGAGATATCTAAGCTGGACAATGTACCTCCAGGTCTAGCAATGGACATAACCTCTGATTCTGGAAAATGCCAAGGGTAGAGAAAAAAATTGGCATCATCACAGAGTTAAAGAAGCTGAATGAGAAGATCCTCAAGGTCAATATCCCCAGGGACCCAGAAATGTTCTAGTTTGTACCACACTTCCTTTGCTTTTATGAACTCTACCAAGACTTTTACCAACTCCAAACATTTTAAAGATATTTTTTAAATAAGGATTATTCATGATTAATCAGTTTTTAAAAGCTATTTGTATGAAGCATGTTGTAGTAAAACATACACATCAAGGTCTTCAATTATTCTATATTTAAATAGCACATATGGGTGAAGATTGCAGCTTCCAAAAACTGAAAAATGACTATGAATAGCAGTTGTTTAGCTATCTGATTCTCAAGTTTGCATTTATAATGTAGGGTTAATGATGACAATTTGGATATGAGATGGTGAAATTTATGTATATGTAAAGCACCACAGTGATTTTTAATCAGTAGACTCAATTAATGAAATCTATTATTATGAAGCATTATGTTATTACATATTTTGGAATAATAATGGTCATTTGTGCATTTTGTGTGAGGTCCAGAAGACCATCCATAAAGCACCATCTACATGTTGTGTGAATGTTACATTAATTTTAGACTATGTAATTCAGAAAGAAATAAAACAGACTGGTTGGGTAATAAAAAATTAAATAAAACTCCAAAATGCACCTCAGTTAAAAATGATCAATTTTTCTTCATTACTCAGTATCTTTGTCTCATATTTCAACTTCTAACTTAAGAAAATAATAAATATATTACAATATGACTGCTGTTCTATTGATTTACAAAAATTGCTATGAAAATTCAGAAAAGGAAGACTGATTTTTTTTTTCCTGGTTAAAAATGTCTATTTATGAACAGGGAGGCCTGGTGTGCTGCGATTCATGGGGTTGCAAAGAGTCGGACACGACTGAGCAACTGAACTGAACTGATCCTTGAGCCAAAAAGCAATTTTTCCTTTTAAGCCAAACTTATAGATACTTGGTAAAGGTAATTTTAAGGTGAAAAAAATGTGGTTAAAAAGTTAGATTTGGAGATTACATTTACATTTACTTTAGTAATTTAATTTTTATTGAAATATATAGTTGATTTACAAAGCTCTGTTAGTTTTTCAGGTGTACAGCAAAATGATTAAATATAGACACATGTATATATATATAAATATATATACACATATTATTTTTCAGGTTCTTTTCCTTTACATGTTATTACAAAATATTGAATATAGTCCCCTAGGCTCTACAGTAGGTTCTTGCTTATCTGTTTTATACACAATAGTGTGTATGTGCTAATCATAAACTCCTAATTTATCTTCCCTCCCCTTACCCCTTGGTAACAAAAAGTTTGTTTTCTATGTCTGTGAATTTTTTTTTTTTTTTTGCAAATTAATTCATTAGAATTTTAGTGCAATGTTATTTCTGCCTGTCCAGCTATTCTTACTGCATCTATGCGTAGCCGCTGGGGACAGCCATACAGTGGTGGAAGCATAAAGAGGAAAAATAAGCTCTCGCTTTCCTGTCAAAAAGCAGCTAAATAGAAGCTCTGGGTTTAGGGAGTGCATGGAAGGTGACAAGAACGGAAAAGAACTCACACAGTGCTTTCTGTATGATGAGAGTCAGTTAAGCTGAAGACTTTAGTAGCAGTGCAAGCTAACAGGTGTCTCTGAAAGCAACTGTCTGAAGTTGCAATTTAGACTCATTCATGTTTAAGGTGAAGGTGAAGTTGCTCAGTCGTGTCCGACTCTTTGTGACCCCATGGACTGTAGCCTACCAGGCTCCTCCGTACATGGGATTTTCCAGGCAAGAATACTGGAGTGGGTTGCCATTTCCTTCTCCAGGGGATCTTCCCGACCCGGGGATCGAACCCAGACCTTCCACATTAGAGGCAGACGCTTTAACCTCTGAGCCACCAGGGAAGCCATTCATGTTTAAGAGAGATGATATTAGTCACAAAACTCCTTCTTTGTTCATGTCAAAATAATTGAGCATTTTCCTTAAAATTGCTAGTGCTGAACAAGCTCTTAAGAAATTGAAAGAAATGAGAATAGGCATGATTTACAAGGGTTTCCTTTCCCTTGTTATTAGCACAAATCAATTTTGCAAAGCTGCACACTAAAAATGAGTGTCTATAGAATTTTGCAAGTGGAGTCCTAATAAAAATCCTAAAGATTATGCTCTTAACCTTCACTAGCCGGCCCATCCAACCCAGCCTTTATTCCCACAGCTCCAGACAGATCCAATAGGGCTCAGAGGGCATTTAATTCAAAGAGAAGTCAGTTTTATTGAAATTAAAAATCCAAAGTAAGGTTTAACATTCTTTCTTAACTATCTGTTATTGGAAAGCATAGCAGCTCTTAAAAACAAATATCAGCCACATTATTACATGATTTTGGTTATATGACCATTAATTACCTAGATAGTGTGGTTTAATATAAATTTATTTATTTTAATTGGAGGTTAATTACTTGAGAATGGCATTGGAACATGTATAGTATCATATATGAAACAAATTGCCAGTCCAGGTTCGATGCATGATACTGAATGATTGGGGCTGGTACACTGGGATGACCCAGAGGGATGATAAGGGAGGGAGTATGGAGGGAGGTTCAGGATGGGAAACACGTGTATACCTGTGGCAGATTCATGTTGATGTATGGCAAAACCACTACAATACTGTAAAGTAGATGCCATTTTTATAAGATTATTTCCATGAAAAAATGAGAAATTTAAGCAGTTCAGAATGAAACACATTTCTCTGTTAGAATTTATTTCCAATCCCAGGTGGGCTCAGGGACAATGAGTTTGTTTTAATGATGACCACAAGGCTGAAAGATCAAGAATGTGCAACAGTGAAAATGGATAAGTACAGGGAATGTCCAGTCTGGAAAAGTGTGGGTTAAAGGATACCCCAGAGCCCCCCATAGTTCCTGAGGGACTGTCATCAGGGAGAAAATGGAAATAATTTGCAAGCATTGAGACTTGTAAGGGAAAAATTCCAACCTTGTAACATCTGAGGGTTCAAAAACTATACTCCCATCACAGGAGGGGAAACTGACTAGAAGCTAGAAGTTTCTTTATGAGATATCTAAGCTGGACAATGTACCTCCAGATCTACCAATGGACATAACCTCTGGTTCTGGAAAATGCCAAGGGTAGAGAAAAAAATTGGCATCATCACAGAGTTAAAGAAGCTGAATGAGAAGATCCTCCAGGTCAATAATCCCAGGGACCCGGAAATGTTCTAGTTTGTACTGCACTTCCTTTGTTTTTATGAACTCTACCAAGACTTTTACCAACTCCAAACATTTTAAAGATATTTTTTAGATAAGGATTATTCATGATTAATCAATTTTTAAAAGGTATTTGTATGAAGTATGTTGTAGGAAAACATAAACATCAAGGTCTTCAATTAATCTATATTTAAATAACACACATGGGTGAAGACTGCAGCTTCCAAAAACTGAAAAATAACTATGAATAGCAGTTGTTTAGCTATCTGATTCTCAAGTTTGCATTTATAATGTAGGGTTAATGATGACAATTTGAATATGAGATGGTGAAATTTATGTATATGTAAAGCACCAAACAGAGTGATTTTTAATCAGTAGGCTCAATTGATGAAATCTATTATTATGAAGCATTATGTTATTACATATTTTGGAATAATAATGGTCATTTGTGCATTTTGTGTGAGGTCCAGAAGACCATCCATAAAGCACCATCTACATGTTGTGTGAATGTTACATTAATTTTAGACTATGTAATTCAGAAAGAAATAAAACAGACTGGTTGGGTAATAAAAAATTAAATAAAACTCCAAAATGCACCTCAGTTAAAAATGATCAATTTTTCTTCATTACTCAGTATCTTTGTCTCATATTTCAACTTCTAACTTAAGAAAATAATAAATATATTACAATATGACTGCTGTTCTATTGATTTACAAAAATTGCTATGAAAATTCAGAAAAGGAAGACTGATTTTTTTTTTCCTGGTTAAAAATGTCTATTGAACAGGTGTTTTTTTTTTTATTATTATTATTTTATATTTCAAGGTAGTTGAATAGCAATGTTGTAACAGTTTCAGGATACCTGGTCAAGAGATACCTGAAGTACAGCCAAATTTGGCCTTCAGGTACAGAATGAAGCAGTGCACAAGCTAACAGAGTTTTGCCAAAAGAACACATTGGTCATAGCAAGCACCCTCTTCGAACAACACAAGAGAAGACACTTCACATGGACATCACCAGAAGGTCAATACTGAAATCAGATTGAATATATTATTTGCAGCCAAAGGCAGAAACTCTATACACAGCAAAAACAAGACCAGGAGCTGGCTGTGGCTCAGATCATGAACTCCTTATTGCCAAATTCAGACTGAAATTGAAGAAAGTAGGGAAAACCACTAGACCATTCACATATGACCTAAACCAGATGACTTATGATTATACAGAAGTGACAAATACACTCAAGGGATTAGATCTGCTGGACAGAGTAGCTGAAGAACTATGAGCAGAGATTTGTGACATTGTACAGAGGGCCGTGATCAAGACCATCTCCAAGAAAAATAAATGCAAAAAAGCAAAATGGTTGTCTAAGGAAGCCTTACAAATAGCTAAGGAAAAAGAGAATCTAAAAGCAAAGGAGAAAAGGAAAGTTATACCCATTTGTAGAGTTCCAAGAAATATCAAGGAGAGATAAGAAAACCTTCCTCAATAATCAATGAAAGTATATAGAGGGAAAAAAAAGAATGGAAAAGACTGGATACCTCATTGAGAAAATTAAGATACAAAGGAAATACTTCATGCAAATATTGGCATAATAAAGGACAGAAATGATACGGACCTAACAGAAGCAGAAATATTAAGAAGAGGTGCCAAGAATACACAGAACTATACAAAAAATATCTTCATGACCCAGATAATCATGATAGTTTGATCACTCACCTAGAGCCAGATAACCTGGAATGCGAAGTCAAGTGGACCTTAGCAAGCATCACTATGAACAAAGCTAGTGGAGATAATAGAATTCCAGTTGAGGTATTTCAAATACTGAAAGATGACGCTATGAAACTGCTGCATTCAATATGTCAGCATTTTTGGAAAACTCAGCAGTGGCTACAGAACTGGAAAAGGTCAGTTTTCATTCCAGTCCCAAAGAAAGGCAATTTCAAAGATGTCCAAACAGCCACGCAATTGCACTCATCTCACACGCTTGCAAATTAATGCTCAAAATCCTCCAAGCTAGGCTTCAACAGTATGTGAACCATGAACTTCCAGATGTTCAAGTTGGATTTAGAAAATGCAGAGGAACCAGAGATCAAATTGCCAACATCCACTGGATCATAGAAAAAGCAAGAGAGTTCCAGAGTAACATCTACTTCTGCTTTTTTGACTACAACAAAGCCTTTGACAGCATGAATCACAACAAACTGTGAAAAATTCTTAAAAAGATGAGAATAACAGACCAACTGACCTGCCTCCTGAGAAATCTGTATGCAGGTCAAGAAGCAACAGTTAGAACTGGACATGGAACAACAGATTGGTTCCAAATAGGGAAAGGAGTGTGTCAAAGTTGTATATTGTCACCCTGCTTATTTAATTTATAAGCAGAGTACATCATGCAAAATGATAGGCTGGATGAAGCACAAGCTGGAATCAAGATGGCCAGGAGAAATATCAATAACCTCAGATACGCAGATGACACCACCCTTACGGCAGAAAGCAAAGAACTAAACCGCCTCTTGATGAAAGTGAAAGAGGAGAGTGAAAATGTTGGCTTAAAACTCAACCATCATAAAACTAAGATCATTGCATCTGGTCCCATCACTTCATGATGAAGAGATGGGGAAATAATGGAATCAGTGAGAGACTTAATTTTGGGGGTCTCCAGTCATGGCTTGTGGCTGCAGCCATGAAATTAAAAGATGCTTACTTCTTGGAAGAAGAGCTAGACCAACCTAGACAGCATATTAAAAAGCAGAGACATTACTTTGCCAACAAAGGTCCATCAAGTCAAGGCTATGGCTTTTTCAGTAGTCATGTATGAATGTGAGAGTTGGACTATAAAGAAAGCTGAGGGCTGAAAAATTGATGCTTTTGAACTGTGGTGTTGGAGAAGACTCTTGAGAGTCCTTTGTACTGCAAGGAGATCCAACCAGTCAATCCTAAAGGAAATTAGTCCTGAATATTGGAAGGACTGATGCTGAAGATGAACCTCCAATACTTTGGCCACCATATGTGGAANCTTTTGAACTGTGGTGTTGGAGAAGACTCTTGAGAGTCCTTTGTACTGCAAGGAGATCCAACCAGTCAATCCTAAAGGAAATTAGTCCTGAATATTGGAAGGACTGATGCTGAAGATGAACCTCCAATACTTTGGCCACCATATGTGGAAATCTGACTCACTGGAAAAGACTCTGGTGCTTTGGAAGATTGAAGGTAGGAGGAGAAATGGATGACAGAGAATGAGATGGTTGGATGGCATCACCATCTCAATAGACAAGTGTTTGAGTAAGCACCAGGAGTTGGTAATGGACAAGGAAGCCTGGTATGATACAGACCATGGGGTCACAAAGAATTGGACACAACTGAATGACTGAACTGAACTGAACATTTTCAGGTATACAATGTTTCAGCTAGACATATACATGTATCTTTTTTTTTCATATTCTTTTCCCTTTGAGTCATTACATAACATTGAGCAGCCTTTCTTGTGCAATACAGTAGGTCCTTGTTGATTATCCATTTTAAACACTGAAGTGTGTACATATAAATCCCATACTCCCTAACTATTCCCCCCTACTCTCCCCACAACTCTGACAACCATAGGTTCATTCTGTGAGTCTGAATCCATTTCTGTTTTGTAAATAAGTTCACTTTTTTTTTTTTTTTTTAGATTTTGCATATAACTTCCTCTTTCACTTTCATCAAGAGGCTTTTTTAGTTCCTCTTCACTTTCTGCCATAAGGTGGTGTCATCTGCATATCTGAGGTTATTGATATTTCTTCCAGCAATCTTGATTCCAGCTTGTGTTTCTTCCAGTCCAGCGTTTCTCATGATGTACTCTGCATAGAAGTTAAATAAGCAGGGTGACAATATACAGCCTTGACATACTCCTTTTCCTATTTAGAAACAGTCTGTTGTTCCATATCCAGTTCTAACTGTTGCTTCCTGACCTGCATACAGATTTCTCAAGAGGCAGGTCAGGTGGTCTGGTATTCCCATCTCTCTCAGAATTTTCCACAGTTTATTGTGAATCACGCAGTCAAAGGCTTTGGCATAGTCAATAAAGGAGAAATAGAAGTTTTTCTGGAATTCTCTTGTTTTTTTCCATGATCCAGTGGATGTTGGCAATTTGATCTCTGGTTTCTCTGCCTTTTCTAAAACCAGCTTGAACATCAGGAAGTTCATTCAGAAAACGAAGATCATGGCATCCAGTCCCATCACTCCATGGGAAATAGATGAGGAAACAGTGGAAACAGTGTCAGACTTTATTTTTGGGGGCTCCAAAATCACTGCAGATGGTGTTTGCAGCCATGAAATTAAAAGGCGCTTACTCCTTGGAAGAAAAGTTATGAGCAATCTAGATAGTATATTCAAAAGCAGAGACATTACTTTGCCGACTAAGGTCCGTCTAGTCAAGGCTATGGTTTTTCCTGTGGTCATGTATGGATGTGAGAGTTGGACTGTGAAGAAGGCTGAGCACCGAAGAATTGATGCTTTTGAACTGTGGTATTGGAGAAGACTCTTGGGAGTCCCTTGGACTGCAAGGAGATCCAACCAGTCCATTCTGAAGGAGATCAGCCCTGGGATTTCTTTGGAAGGAATGATGCTAAAGCTGAAACTCCAGTACTTTGGCCACCTCATGTGAAGAGTTGACTCATTGGAAAAGACTCTGATGCCGGGAGGGATTGGGGCAGTAGGAGAAGGGGACGACCGAGGATGAGATGGCTGGATGGCATCACGGACTCGATGGACGTGAGTCTGAGTGAACTCCGCGAGTTGGTGATGGACAGGGAGCCCTGGCATGCTGTGATTCATGGGTCACAGCAAAGAGTCAGACACTACTGAGCGACTGAACTGAACAGAACTGACACCATATAATATGATATTTGTCTTCCTTCTAATTGTATCTTGCAGGATAGGGAATGGCTTCTTAGGTAAACAAAAGAATGTGCATATAAGAGGAAGAGGGAGTATCTCCTGCAAAGCACAGTGGTACCAAAGAATATGGAGTGTTGGGCACTTAGAGAAGGGAACTATGGGCACATGCTTTGGGGTGCCTAAAAGTGACTCTGGGAAAAGTGGGAAGAAAGAATCTTAAACACTGCAGGAATTTTAAACTGTACATCTAGTCAGTGAATGGCATTAGAGGGGGAAAGAGACAGATTTTTCTTTGAGAAAATCACATTGGCAGCAGCAGCCACAATAAATTGGAGTCTATGAAAATTGACAGAGAGAAAAATCCATGGCACAGTATCAGAAAATTCAAAAGTTTCGCAGTAAAACAATTTCTGTTCACAGGTTATATAATCTACAGAAACATGCTAAAGATTCCACCAAACATGTAAATTTCAAATATTTTCTCTCATTCTGTGGGTTTCATTCTACTTTTCAACACAATTGAAAATCATTTGACCATATATGAGGCTTTAATTCTGGGCCTTGAATTCTATTCATCTGAGATACACACACACACACACACACACACACACACATACACATATATATAAATATATATGCCAACCCCATATTATTTTGATTACTAAAATTATGCAGCAAGCTATACAATCAGGAAGTGTGAATCCTGAAGGTTTGCTCTTCCTTTACAAGATTGTCTTGTTTATCTGAGGTATAAAAAAATTCAGCAGGGTAAAGGATATAAATGCAACACAAAAATCAGCTGCATTTTTATAAATCAGCAATGAACCATCCAAAAGGGAAATTAAAAAAACAATTTTATTATAGTAACATTAAAATAATAAAATACCTAAGAATTAACCAAAGAGGTGAAAGGCATACAATGAAAAATGCAATACATTGCTGCAAAATATTAAAGAAAATATTCTTGGAGATGTTTATAATTAATATTGCTAAAATGTCAATGCTGCTGCTGCTGCTGCTAAATTGCTTCAGTCGTGTCCAACTCTGTGCAACCCCATAGACGGCAGCCCACTAGGTTTCTCTGTCCCTGGGATTCTCCTGGCAAGTATACTAGAGTGGGTTGCCATTTTCTTCTCCAATGCATGAAAGTGAAAAGTGAAACTGAAGTCGCTCAGTCGTGCCTGACTCTTAGCGATCCCATGGACTACAGCCTACCAGGCTCCTCCATCCATACTACAAATTAAAAAAAAAGTCCTCAATGATTCATTTATTATTTTTTGTGTGTGGAAGTATAAAAACTCACCCTAAAATACATGTAGAATCTCAAGGGACCTCAGATAACCGAGACAATCTTGTAAAGGAAGAGCAAACCTTTAGGATTCACACTTCCTGACTCTATAACTTGCTTCAGAATTTTAGTAATCAAAATAATGTGGGGTTGGCATATATATATGTGTTTGTGTGTGTGTGTGTGTGTGTGTCTCAGATGAATAGAATACAGAGCCCAGAATTAAAGCCTCATATATATGGTCAAATGATTTTCAATTGTGTTGAAAAGTAGAGTGAAACCCGCAGAATGAGAGAAAATATTTGAAATTTACATATCTGATATGGTAGTGATTTCCAACATAAAGAACTTCTAAAACTCAACAAGAAAAACCAAACAACCTGATTCAAAAAGGGGCAAAGGACTTGAAATAACATATTTTCAAAGATACACATGAGCCTAACAAGTTCATGAAAATGTGCTTGACATCACTAATCACTAGGGGAATGAATATAAAAACTGTGATGAGATACTATCTCATATCCATTAGAATTACTACTATCAAAACAAAACAAAATAAAAAATAACAAGTTTGGCTACAAAAGAGGAAAAAAAATGTACCCTGAATACTGCTGTCCAGAATTTTAAATGAAACAATTAATGCAGAAAATAGAATGGCAGTTTTTCAAAAAATTAATGCTACATGACCCACCAATTCCACTTCAGGGTACATACCCAATGCAACTGAAAATAAAAGGGCTCAAGTATATATTTGTACGTCCATATTTATAGCAGCAATATTAAAAATACTCAAAAATGGAAGCAACTCAAGTGTCCATCAATAGTAAATTGAATTAGTAAAATGTGGTATATATGTAAAATGGAGTAATACTAAGTGTTAAAAAGGAAGGATTCTGACATACGTTACATCATAGAGGATCTTTGAAGACATGCTAAATGACATTAGCCAGTTGCAAAATGGCAAATGCTATTTGATTCCACTTAAAGGAGGTCATCGATAGCGTTAGAGACAGAAAATAGGATGATGTTGCTTTGGAAGGGCAAATTAGGAAGTTTTGTTCAAGGGGTACAGGGTTTTAGTTTTGCAAGATGAAAAGGGTTCAGAAGATTATTTGTACTTTTTATGTACTTTTCAAACCTAGAATTTCAATTTGATTTTTTTTATAATTTCTATATCTTCATTGATAGTTTCTACTGTTTGATGCAACATTGTCTTCATATCTTTCTTTACTTCTTTAGTCATGCTTGCTCTTGTTTAGTTTTATGAGCATAGTTATAATGGTCCTTTTGAGGTATTTTTCTACTAAATCTGTGCTCTCATAGACAGTTGTGTGTTACTCTTTTTTCCCCAGTGTGTGTCATACTTATACTTTCATGTTTCTTGGCATGATAGAAAGAAAGAAAGAAGCAAAGAAAGAATGCAGCCTACCCGGCTCCTCCATCCATGGGATTTTCTAGGCAAGAGTACTGGAGTGGCTTGCTATTGCCTTCTCCGAAATTTACAATAGACTTGGCTTTATTTCAAAAACATTTACAATGTATTTGGAGTAACTAAAGGAACATACTGCTTTTTTCCTGTAAAGCTCATCACTGCACTATGCTATACTTCTGAAAATACAACACCACTGGAACTGTGTACCTGAAGGTATTATATTAGGAAGAAAATGAAAAATAAATATCTGTGGTCACAGCTGTGAGGCATTCTGGTGTGCTAAGCTGCTACCAATCACAATGGCTCACACAGATGTACCAACTCTATCCAACACCAAGATCCTTTGGAAACACTAAAGACTCAAGTCAAGATTATGTTTATAAAACAAAAGAATCAATGTACTTATAAATTTAAATACCTGTAAGGTGGATATTTAAATACTAGAACTAGCACTACATTTAAAAAATAAAGTAAAACTCCCCTTGCTTTAAATTATTTATTCATACAGACACATATTTTCTTATGAGCCAAATGAGAAACAGGTAAGTCTGAATTTTTTAATACCTTCACAGAGCAACAGTCTTTCACATAGCAAAGAACAGAAGCAAACAGATGCTCACGTTGGGAAGGATTATCACCCAATTCCCTGTAGAAGTCCAGCCCAGTGAACCTGCTCCAATTTACTAGCGATGTCACATGTAAAAGAGTTTTTCTAATAGGTTGGCAACAACATTTGCCAAGGAAGTCAATTGACAAAGAAATTAATGGCAGCAAACTTCACTGCAAGGAGAATGGTATAAGCTGCTTCAGAAAGATGAAAAGATTGTGGTTCAACTGCCAACCTTGTGTGATATAAAATGTGAATGTAAAACTTCAAAAAGGAAAGTGAAGATTTTTCTGTGTGTCTGTGCCTGTATGTGTGTGGGGTGGGAGGGAGAGCAGGGAAAGAGGGAGAGAAATGGAGGTGGTGAAGAGAATTAGGGAGAAAAAGAAAGATAAGGGACTTCCCTGGCAGTCCAGTGGTTAAGACTTTGTCTTCTAATGGAGGGAGTGAGGATTCCATCTGTGGTTGGGAAGCTGAGATCTCACATATCTCATGGACAAAAAAACCCAAACATAAAACAGAAGCAATATTGTAACAAATTCAGTAAAAACTTTAAAAATGGCCCACATCAAAAGAGAGGGGCAGGGGAAAGGAAGTAGAGAAAGACAGATAGACCTTGGAAAGTGGGTATTTCTCCTGAATAAATACTATGGTCAGCATGATAACAGTTATGCTTTATAGAATTAAACATAAACTTCTTTCAGAAAATGTAATTGAGACCCTTTCAAATTTAATGTTCCCTGATTATATATCAAGTAAGAGCAGAGATGGAAGGAAATATAGAGAAGTTGGTGTCATCTGCATATCTGAGATTATTGATATTTCTCCTGGCAATCTTGATTCCAGCTTGTGCTTCATCCAGCCCAGCATTTCTCATGATGTACTCTGCATATAATTTAAATAAGCAGGGTGACAATATACAGCCTTGACACACTCCTTTCCCTATTTGGAACCAGTCTGTTGTTCCATGTCCAGTTCTAACTGTTGCTTCTTGACCTGCATACAGATTTCTCAGGAGGCAGGTCAAGTGGTCTGCTATTTCCATTTCTTTCAGAATTTTCCACAGTTTGTTGTGATCCACACAGTAAAAGGCTTTGGCAGAGTCAATAAAGCCATAGGCATGCATATGTTCTCTCCCTTTTGAACCTCCCACCCATTTCCCTACCCATCTTGTACTTTCAGGGTGATACACAGCCCCCGTTTGAGTTTCTTGAGCCATACAGCAATTTCCCTTTGGCAGTCTATTTTACGTATGTTAGTGTAAGTTTCCATGTTATACTCCATGAGGTTCAATTCAATATTTGTTCTTACACCAAGAAGGCTCCTCCCAGCTATCTGATTCCCCAATTCTCTTCTTCAGACTGTGCAGTTTATAATCCAGACTGTATCTTCATTTAAATAAGAAATCTCTGCTATTTTCCTTTCACCATGAATTCCCCCACTGTTCTTGAGATTATTCTTAGGTTTGAACTTTTTCATTCTCCATTGTAAACAAAGGCCTTTCTTTTGGGAAGAGAAAGAGAGCTGCATTACCACCTGCTTCTCCCCCTACCACTGACTTGAAAGTGAAAGTCCCTTAGTCGGTTCCAACTCTTTAGGACTCCATGGACTGTAGCCTGCCAGGCTCCTATGTCCATGGAATTTTCCAGGCCAGAACATTGGAGCAGGTAGCTGTCCCGTTCTTCAGGGGATCTTCTCTACCCAGGGATCAAACTCCTGTCTTCCACATTTCAGGTGAGTTCTTTACCCTCTGAGCCACTAGGGAAGCCCAAGAGTACCAGAGTGGGCAGCTTATCCATTCTCCAGCAGATCCTCTGAACCCAGGAATCAAACCAGTGTGTCCTACATTGCAGGCAGATTCTTTACCAGCTGAGCTATGAGAAAATCCAAGCAAAATGTTTGAGCTAGGATTCTGGATCCAGAGACGCCATCACATCAAGCTTCTGTCTGAGTAACCCCAATGAAGAAGATGACACTGATGGAGGGTTTGCAAGCCGCCAGATGCCCTCTCAGCTGGCCTCTCCTGGGGAGGAACTACCACTACACAAGATGGGCAATGGCAATTGGTGCTTCAGTATTCTCAGCCTGCTGTGCCTGAGGCAAAGCCTCTCTTCCATGAGTGATGTCTGTGTGGAAGAAGAAAGCCCAACTCTTGACCACACTAATCCACCCAGGACTTGACCTCAGAAACAGGTTATAGGGGGAAGGATGAGAAACACTGATGTCTTGTTTCCTTCTTGAAAAAAAAGGAGCTGAGGAGAGTGGAGACCCACTTTCTTGCTGTTGCAGACAGAAGTCGAGTCTGTCTTGTAGAGCTGGAATGGGAAGAAGAGAGAGTAGGCTGGAGTCAAATGCCAAACTCTAACTTCTTTTGCTGGAGTTTCATAGATTTTCTTGAATTGATATTTCTTCACTCATTGTCTTTAGGTTAATTTCAGAAGGCTTTAAATGGTTGATTTTGATCCTTTCCACCAGTTTAACTGGGAGCAGGCCAGCAGACATCTACAAACTGCCTCCACAACTATCAATCTTCTGCTGCTATGGTTTTGACTTTTGCTGAATGTTGTAGCAATTTAATCATATAATATGTCTTCTCAGAAATTAATATTTCACTCAGAAATATGTACTTAAAATTTATTCAAATTTTGATAAATAATTTATTTATAAAAGTGGACAATATTTCATTGAATGAATGAACTAAAATATTTTCATCCATTCACCTATTAAAGTCTTCCCTGGTGGCTCAGACGGTAAAGCGTCTGTCTACAATGCGGGAGACCTGGGTAAAGGGCATGTGAGTTATTTCCAATTTTTGGTAATTGTGAAGCAAGCCAATTTAATTACAGGTTTCTATGTGGACATAAGTTTTTAAATCAGTATTGTAAATATTTAGGTGTATAATTGCTGAATCTTATGCTAAGGCTACATTTGCCTATTTTAAAGACTATAATATTGACTTCTAAAATGATTGAACCATTTTGCATATCCACTTAAAATGAATGAGATTTGTTGTTACTCCCTCACCTTATAATCAATTGGACTGGCATGGAGAAAGAGAATCAGTAAGATACAGGTGTAGGCATATGTGTATACTAATAAGATATGTGTTTATGATAATGCATATATAATATCCTATATACATCATATATATTTTCATATATGTATAATAGCTTATATATTATTTCAGTCAGTTCATTTACTCAGTGGTGTCTGACTCTTTGCAACTCCACAGACTGCAGCATGCCAGGCCTCCCTGTCCTTCACCAACTCCTGGTGCTTGCTCAAACTCATGTCCATTGAGCTGGTGATGCCATCCAAACATCCCATCCTTTGTGTGTGTATACTCAGCAGAGTATCTTCTCAAGCTGTCTCTTATACACATCTCTTATTTTATGTATAAAGGACAACTTAGCAATAATATAGAATAACAATCACAATCTTATAATAATATGTATATTACATATATGATATGTTTTTACACATATACATATACAGATAAATATATATATACACACACACGTATATATAGAGAAAGTTTATTTTAAGGAATTGGTCACAGGATTATGATGGCTATAGGTATCAGTCCATGAGGCAAGCAGAAAACCTGGAATTCAGGTAAGAGTTGATTTTGCAATCTTATTTCTGAAATGTTCATGGTTGGTAAGAAACTTAGGGTTTCTATCTAGCATTCTTGAGCCTAAATTTCTTCTTCTCCAGGAAACTGCAGTCTTAAACTTATTGGAAGAAGTGAATCCAATCCATGGAGGGTAACCTGCCCTACACAACATCTACTGAAAAAAAAAAGGGGGGGGGGCCTCCCTGATAGCTCAGTTGGTAAAGAATCTGCTTACAATGCAGGAGACCCTCGTTCAATTTCTGGGTCAGCAAGATCCACTGGAGAAGGGATAGGCTACCCACTCTAGTGTTCTTGGGCTTCCCTTGTGGTTCAGCTGGTAAAGAATCTGCCTGCTTCCCCCATAGTCAGTCTCTCCAATCAGGAAGCTTCCATAAGCCTCTCATCCTGATTCAGCAGAGGGCAGACATAATGAAAACTACAGTCACAGAAAGCTAATCAAACTGATCACATGGACCACAGCCTTTTCTACTCAATGAAACTATGAGCCATGCTGTGTAGGGCCAACCAAGATGGAGAGGTCATAGTGTAAAGTTCTGACAAAACATGGCCCACTGGAGAGGGGAATGGCAAACCACTTCAGTATTCTTGCCTTGAAAACCCCATGAAAACCCCATGAAAAGACAAAAAGATATAATAATGAAAGGTGAACTCCCCAGGTCGTTAGGCGCCCAATATGCTACTGGAGAAGAAATTCCAGAAATAATGAAGAGACAAAGCCAAAATGAAAACAACGCCCAGTTGTGGATGTGACTGATGATGAGAGTAAAGTCCGATGCCTGTAAAGAACAATATTGAATAGGAACCTGGAATGTTAGGTCCATGAATCAAGGCAAATTGGAAGTGGTGATACAGGAGGTGGCAAGAGTGAATACTAACATTTTAGGAATCAGGGAACTAAAATGGACTGGAATGGGAAAATTTAAATCAGATGACCACTATAGCTAACACCAGGGGCAAAAATCCCTTAGAAAAAATGGAGTAGCCCTTATAGTCAATGAAAGAGTACAAAATGCAATGCTTGGGTGTAATCTCAAAAATGACACAATGAACTCTGTTTGTTTACAAGGCAAATGATTCAATACCACACTTATCCAACTCTATGCCCCAACCACTAATGTCAAAGAAGCTGAAGTTGAATGAGTCCTTGAAGATATATAAGATCTTCTAGAACTAAAAAGAAAAAGAGGTGTCCTTTTCATCATAGGGGACTGGAAGGCAAAAGTTGGAAGTCAAGAGATACCTGGAGTAATAGTCAACTTTGGCCTTGAGTACAAAAAGAAGTCAAACCAAATCTAACAGAGTTTTGCCAAGAGAACACACTGGTCATAGCAAACACCCCTTTCCAACACAAGAGAAGACTAACACATGAACATAACCAGATGGTCAATACCAAAATCAGATTGACTATATTCTTTGCATCCAAAGATGGAGAAGATCTATACAGGCCTTGAGTACAAAAAGAAGTCAAACCAAATCTAACAGAGTTTTGCCAAGAGAACACACTGGTCATAGCAAACACCCCTTTCCAACACAAGAGAAGACTAACACATGAACATAACCAGATGGTCAATACCAAAATCAGATTGACTATATTCTTTGCATCCAAAGATGGAGAAGATCTATACACTCAGCAAAAACAAGACCTGGAGCTGACTGGGGCTCAGATCATGAGGTCCATATTTACAAATTCAGACTTAAATTGAATAAAGTAGGGAAAACCACTAGATAATTCACATATGACCTAAACTGAATCCCTTACGATTAGACAGTGGAAGTGACAAATTGATGAAAGAGATGAAATCTGATGGACAGAGTTCCAGAGGAACTATGGACAGAGTTTTGTGACATTGTACAGGAGGCAGTGGTCAAGACCATCCCCCAAAAAAGAAACGCAAAAACGCAAAATGGTTGTCTGAGGAGGGCTTACTAATACCTGAGGAAAGAAGAGAAGCCAAAGGCAAAGGAGAAAAGGAAAGATATACCCATTTGAATGCAAAGTTCCTAGGAATAGCAAGGAGAGATAAGAAAACCTTCCTCACTGATCAATGCAAAGAAATGGGGAGGGGGGAATAGAATGAGAAAGATTATAGATCTCTTTAAGGAAATTAGAGATACCAAGGGAACATTTCATGCAAAGATGGGCACAATAAAGGACAGAAGTGGTATGAACCTAACAGAAGCAGAAGATATTAAGAAGGGGTGGGTAAAATACACAGAACTATACAAAAAAGATCTTAATGACACAGATAACCACTATGGTGTGATCACTCACCTAGAGCCATACATGCTGGTGTGTGAAGTCAAGTGTGCCTTTGGAAGCATCACTATGAACAAAGCTAGTGGAGGTGATGGAATTCAAGTTGAGCTATTTTTAATGCTAAAAGATGATGCTGTGAAAGTGCTGCACTCAATATGCCAGCAAATTTGGAAAACTCACCAGTGGCCACAGGACTGGAAAAGGTCAGTTTTCATTAAAATCTGAAAGGGAGGCAATGCCAAACAATGTTCAAACTACTGCATAACTGCACTGATCTCATATGGTAGCAAAGTAGTGCTCAAAATTCCCCAAGCCAAGCTTCAGCAACACATGAATTGTAAATTTCCATAAGTTCAAGCTAGATTTAGAAAAAGCAGAGGAACCAGAGATCAAATTGCCAACACCCATTGGATTATATCTAAAACAAGAGACCACCAGAAACACATCTATTTCTGCTTTATTGACTATGCCAAAGCCTTTTACAATGGATCACAACAATCTGTAGAAAATTCTTCAAGAGACAGGAATACCAGACCACCTGACCTGCCTCCTGAGGCATCTGTATGCAGGTCAGGAAGCAATAGAAAGTACCAGAAATGGAACAATAGACTGGTTCCAAATTGGGAAAGGAGTACACCAAGGCTGTATATTGTCACTCTGCTTATTTAACTTACAGATTGCATCATGTGAAATGCTGGGCTGGATGAAATACAAGGTGGAATCAAGATTGCCAGGAGAAATATCAATAACCTCAGATATGCAGATGACACCACCCTTATGGCAGAAAGCAAAGAGGAACTAAACAGCCTCTTGATGAAATTGACAGAGGAGAGTGAAAAAGTTAACTTAAAACTCAACATTCAAAAAATGAAGATCATGGCATACAGTCCCATCAGTTTATGGCAATTAGATGGGGAAACAATGGAAACAGTGACAAACTTTGTCTTTTTGGTCTCCAAAATCACTATAGATGGTTACTGCAGCCTTAAAATTAAAAGATGCTTGCCCCTTCAAAGAAAAGCTATGATAAACCTAGACAGCCCATTAAAAAGCAGAGACATTACTTGGCTGACAAAGTTCCATCTAGTCAAAGCTATGATTTTTTCCAGTAGTCATGTATGGATGTGAGAGTTGGACCATAAAAAAAGCTGAGCACTGAAGAATTGATGCTTTTGAATTGTGGTGTTGAAAAAACTCTTGAAAGTCCCTTGGGCTTCAAAGAGATTCAACCAGTCCATTCTAAAGCAAATCAGTCCTGAATGTTCATTGGAAGGGCTGATGCTGATGCTGAAGCTCTAATACTTTGGCCACCTGATACGAAGAAGTGACTCATTGGAAAAGACTCTAATGCTGGAAAGATAGAAGGTGGGAGGAGAAGGAGACAACAGAGGATGAGATGGTTTGATGACATCACTGACTCAATGAACATGAAACTGAGTAATCCTTGGGAGTTGGTGATGGACAGGGAACCCTGGCATTTGCAATCCATAGGATTGCAGACAGTCGGACATGACTGAGCAACTGAACTGAACTTAACTGAGAAGCAACCTAAATGTTTGTCAACAGATGAATGGATAAAGATGATGTGGTATATACATACAATGAAATATTACTCATCCATTAAAAAAGAAAAATAATGACAGTTACAGCTATATAGATGGTCCTAGAGATTATCATTGAAAGTGAAGTAAGTCAGAAAAAGACAACTATCAAATGATGTCACTAATATTTGCAATCTAAATAAACAAGATACAAGTGAACTTATTTCCAAAATAGAAAGAGACACACAGGCATGGAAAACAAATCTAAGTTTACCAAAGGGGAAAGGAGTAGGGATAACTTCAGAGTTTATGATTAACAGATACGTACTAGTATATATAAAATAGCCTACAAGGACTGACTATATAGCACAGAGAACTTTATTCAATATCTTGTAATAACCTATGATGGAAAAGAATCTGAAAAATAATACACACACACACACAAATATACACACCTGAATCACTTTGCTGTACACCTGAAACAAAAACAACATTGTAAGTCAGTTCTACTCAATAAAATAAACAAACAAAAACCCCCATGACTAATACCACTAGGGTGAATATTTGCTGCAGGCATGAGCAGTAATCCAGGGCATTGTTCTTGGTGAGGGGGTGAGCAGTCCCAACCTTTTCACTGCTGTGGCTCCAGAAGGTCAGTCCATATGCATACTTGTCACTGTGGGAGGGAAGAGACACATGAACATCTGATTTAGCTGGATATGGCATGTATCACCTTCTTTCAAAGCTCATTGGCTGGAATTTGTTATTGGGTCCTACTCAACCACAGTAGGACTTGGAGATGCATGAAGGCATATGGAAGGCTGGAGCAGCAACTCTTGGCAACAGTGGCAGGGGATACTGCTTTTAAATATTTGCTTAAAGACTAACACATAAAAATAATTTAAGCTCATTTTTATATAACAACAATTGGTTTAATTTCTTGCTGAGAGTATTTTGAACTTTGTGTTTAATATTCTATCTACACATATGGCCTTTTATGATTAAAGGATCTCTGGTGGAAAATTCTTCTGATATCACTCACTGAAATAAAGAAAATGAGGGGTACAAAATTACAATGAACACAAAAACAATAATCTGAAAGTTTTCCTATCAAATAATATAGAAGACAAGGTACCAATTATTCAGAGGAACTTGATCCTGAAAAACAACTGAATACTGAATACAATTCACTTTTAGTTATACTTACGGGCTTACACATAGTAAGGGGAAACTCTAAGAAGCAAAAATAATCTGAATGAAAACAGGAGATGCTGAAAGGAAATGTCAACATGAATTATATAAGCAAGAGACTAAGCCATGGGTCAACGGCAAACTGACAGAGGAAAACTTGAAAAATAACTAGAGATCCTGAAAATTGGCCCAGGAAGTCTCGCTTGGGTTACGCTCCAATTCCAAACATAAGAAAATGCTCCTGGAGGAAACCAGCCACAGTTTTTGTCCCTAGATTACCACAGATCAATTTCAAACATAAGAGATTAGAATAAATGATTCTATGTACACAGGGAAAGAAGCCACTAAAGGAAAGAGTGAACAATATATTACAGAGTTAGTTATCAGATACAGAATGAAAAATAATTCTAACTGAAAATATTAAAAAAATATAGCACAAAATACAAACTTGAAAATCTCAAACCTTAAATAGAGCATTAAACACTTATCACAGAGCTCATAAGGAAAATAGTGGATTGATGGATATATGTAAGGAAATAATCCAGGATGAATAAAAATCAATGAGGGAATGTAAGAGAGATTAAGATATAAAACCCAAAGAGAATGTCACACTGATATTCAAACAAGAGTACAAGAGAGAGAATGAGTTGAGGTGATAATTGATTAGATAGAAGACTAACAATTTTCTAGAAATTATTAAAAAGTACAAATTCACAAGTACAAAGTCTTATGTATGTAATAAGACAAAGAAAAAAAAAGAAAGAAAAAAAACAAGAATTAAACCAGAAATTCTTAGACATATTTTAGTTAGATTATAGACAAAATATCAAAGAAAAGGAAAAGTTAATTGAAGCAGATCATGAGAAATGATAGATCACTTTTGAAGAAATGCCAGTGTGAAGAGCAACAAGTATACAAGTGAAAAAATAGAAGATGAAAAAAGGTTGAGTAACATCTCCAGGAGGCAGTTAAGGAATAGTTGTGTACCTAGAATTGTATATTCAGCAGAGTATCTTCTCAAGAGACAAAATGAAATGAAAATGTTTTCAGAGGAATATAAATAAACAAACATATATTTCTAAAATTTAGAGGTTGAACTTAACAAAGATGAAACATAATTTCTGAAAAAAAGGTAAAACAGCAGCAAATCTAAACAACAAATATTGTCTATAAAGAAACATTAGCAATAAAAGGATAACATTTAAGAGGATTAAATTAAAATTGTTGTCAATAGTAACATGCAAGATGTGAGTAGTTAAAATGTCATAGGTACTCACTGAAATTTCAGAATTATCCACTAAAATGATAGAAAAAGAAATTGAGTAAATTGGTTCTGTCACGCGAGTGTACGTTCCTCGATTCTTTGTCTCATCACAACAAAGATTTGGAGTGACGGACATTAAAGCCCCTCGGCGAGTCACAGCTCTCAGGTCTTGGACAGACCGTGTTATAGCTCTCAGGTCTCGAATGGACCATGTTATAGCTCTTAGAAAAATCAGTGTTACAGCTCAGTGTTACAGCTCTATTTTCTTTAGAAGATATCAGGAAAATCCATCTTCGAGGGGTGAGGGGACGTCGATCTAAAGACACGAGAAGAAGAGCACCCCAGCGCGTGGGGGAGAGAGAGAGAGAGCTAGCTTTGGCTCTTCTATTTATATGTTTGTCTCTCTCTGGGCCTGTCCTATGTAAACTGGGCCAGCCAGCAGTGTTGTCTGTTTTATCTGAGGTCCTCACTCTGGTCCTCAGACCTTTTGTTTCATTTTCGTGGGCTTTTCCCTTCCTTGTCTGTAGCCACCGCCATTTTGGACTCCTTTTCCCTGTTCTACCTACCTAACTGTTCCAAACAAGCTGTTGGAAAATATAAAATAGGGAAACAAAAGTTAAATTTATTTTTAAAAGGTTAAAAAAGAGGTAATAAAATCATATCAAAGCAAAACGAAAATTATATATATATATATATATATATACATAATATATAATTTGTGTGTGTCCTTAAAAATACAAATGGTCTGACTTGTTTAAATACATATATATATGTGTGTGTGTGTGTGTGTGTGTGTGTCCTTAAAAATACAAATGGTCTAACTTGAGGTTTAAAGAAAATTTTCAGATAGGGTACAGGAAAAATTTATTTATATAATATTTTTAAATGACATAATTAAAGCAGAAGCAAATGACCACCCAAAACTATGTACAAGAAAATTGGGAGCAATACTAAGTGAAATCGTCCAACCAGAAGATATACATACTCTCATTTCTTTAGAATGGATGTGTAAACTCAGGTAAAATGAGCAAATGCAATAGCCAGAGGTATCTTACAAATACACTGTTTGAGTTAAACTAGGCACAAAAGAGTACACATTTTGTGATCCCATTTATATAAAATTTAATTGCTGATCAAACTAGGGTGTGAAGTCATGATAGTAGTTAACCCTGGAGCATTGGTGGTCATTGAAACAGGGCACAGAGTGTATGCCTAGATACTGGCAATGTTCTGTCTGGTTGCTTCCTTTTAATCTATGTCATGGTTGCTGGGATGTATTCAGTCTGTAAGAAATTATCAAGCTTAAGATTTGATTAGTGTATGTTTTGTACTTAAATAAGATGTTTAAAAGTGTCATGAAAGTTTGAAAAAAAGTTGTGTGTACATGTAATCACAAAAACAACAACAAAAAACAAACAAACAAAAAACCCTCAGATGTACATTAATATTATTGACATTAGACAAAAAGACACAAGACAAAAGTATCATTGTGGGATAAATATATTGAGGGTCTAAAAAACCATGAAACTTGCTTTATAGCAAGTTGCAAGTGAAGCTGGCAAACCCACTATCAACTTGGGAATTCTCAACTGATTTTAAGTATTGAAAGTTCAATGTGATTAAGCATTAGAAAGATATTTTGCATAAGAAAATTAATGTCTTGATTTATTGAAATAATTAGATAGAACCCTGTACCCATGTGACATTTACAAAATTTAACTTTCTTATTAGGCAATACATCAAGTGGCAAAAAATGGAAATATTTTCTATTAATTTGTCCACAGTATAACTAAATTAGAAGTTTATTAAAGAGAGAATAAATGCAAATTTCCTTACAATAAAAGGAAAACAATGCTTTTAAATAGCACATAGATATAAGAAGAAATTACAGTAGAACTGTAAAAGCATGCTTGTAACTAAAAAATAATAAAAGTAGAATACACCAGTACTTGTGGAACTCAGCTAAAATGAATCTTAAAGGAAAACAAAAGCATTAAACACTACATAAGGAAGTAGGAATGAGGCAATGTGTTTGTGAGCTAAGCATGTTTTAAAAAAATAACAGAATAGCTATAAAAATAACTGATGATTGGAAAAATGGAGGATGTTAACAAAATTGAAAACTAATCATAAAAGTTAAATCAAGAAGATAAAAGACAAACTTCTACCAAGATGGATGGAGATGAAAGAGCAGAAAGAGGAGGAGGAGGAGACGTAGGAGCAAAGATCACTTCTACAAAGAATGAAAAGTGGGAAACAGCATAAGACCTTCAGATGCTAATATTTTAATGAGATAATAGATACCAAATACTTTCACAATTTTGCCAGAATAGAAAGATTCTAGAAAAATATAACATCTGGAAGTTTCATAATTTTCAAAAAGCTGAGTCAGTAGCTACAAGTCATCCCATTAAGTAAATACTAGTATCAGATAGTTCAAATCTGAGTTCTACCAAACTTGAATTATTGTATTATTGGTCCACTTCTTTCAACAACAACAACAAAAGCAACAATTCACTCCATGAGACTGCTAAAAACACACGAACAGAAAATTGTGGAATGAATACTACTTACGTTTCTACATTTCTCAAAGTACATAGAACACAAATACAATTTATATGTCACTTAATAGATAACTCTTATTGATCACATACTGTGTACTAGCACTGTTCTAGTGTTTTGTACAAAATGCAACTCCATGTGTCACAGCAGTTAATGGGTCAGGTATGGCCCTCAGTTTAGAGACCAGAGGCATGAGCATTCGGACAAGTGCATGTCCTGCTTTAGGCTAGAGAGGACAGAAGTAGGGAAGGAGTCTAGGTGGACTATCTTGGAGTTCATACCGATCAGGACACTCTCAGGTGATCGCTCACCGTTTATCCCTCTAACACAACTTAAAGTAATAGATTTTATCAATAAAATAAAGCTAAGCACCATCACTATTTATATTGATGGAAAGGAAACATAGCCATGTGTGGGTAAATTAACAAGTTGGTGCCAGTCAACCTCTCTCACCCTGCATCAAAGTCCTTTTGCTGCATATTCTTTAAACAATGACTTTGCACTGGTCCTGTAACAGTTGTAATCCTTATAGCACTGTTCATGCGACTCATGAGGTACTCACTTGATCAGGAGCTACTTTGTCCCTTAGGCCTTTAAGAGCTTCACCCTGAAAGCCCTGACTGCTGCTGCACTGGGCTACATTGGAACAGCATCATGGTGATGTTATATGAGGTTATGTTTTGGCTGTTATGCTTATGTTATGGTAAAGTTATGACTATTGCTGTGGCTGCTGCATCAATAAGGAGAGAGTCTGTGTCATGGCTGCCATGCCAACCAGAAAAGAATAAATGTGTCTGCAGTTTCCATGGCTCCTCAAGTCATTCCTTGCCAAACCGGGGTTCAGTGAACAATGCACACAGTGAGATAACAGTGAGACAACTGCTGCTGTGAGCAGGATCAGCAGTGCACCAGGTTTTACCTGAAATAACAGATTTTTTTTTAAAAAATTCTATTTCTTAACATGTTAATTTATACTTGCTTGCTGGCTTATTTTTCAACAGTTTTGCTATCTTTATAGAGATGGAATAATAACTAAATTAACACATTTTCCAATATAAGATCTGATTAATATAAAAAATAGATTGCTCTAGAAAGCAGATTCAACAATTACATTAGGAGAATAATTGGCTCATTAATGTGCCATTCTTATAGTAGTCTACACAAAACCACCATAAGTAAATATTTGTACAAATGACTTGACCAGTAAAATCTGACATAATAAAAAGCACTGTTTATAGCTTGTAATGCATCTGTCAAATCACTTCTTCATCTATTGTCAGAATATCTTCAAATCTATAAAACTCCAGGAATTGAGAGTGAAAGACAGGGATGGGGTTGCAGGTGAGAACAATGCCATTATAACCATGCAGATATATTTGCCCTGTGAAAGACAGATTTGAATTGATTTCCTATTAGAGCTGTAAAAGTATATGGTTCAATTTTTTAAAGATATTTGAATTATGTGTAGCTCTCAGGATATTTTCAGGTAATCACATTGAAATAAAATACAAGGCATTTGGCTTAGCATCTCTTTTCTGTAAAGTCGAGTTACTTTTTTGAAAGCATTGCAATGGTAGGGTCATTTTCTTTACATTTTTGGACTTTACATTTTATAATGAATATTTCTGTGTGTATGTCTTGGAATTACTACATTAAGGTCAAGTGAACATACCAACCAACAAAGAGGAGTCAAATCATACAATGTCTGATTTTACACATTTTAAAGGAAATATATTTTTCTATATTCAAATAGAATAGTAACACAGAGAACTAAAGAAGAAATATCTCATTTGTATCCATAAAGATGAAGAGCAATTAGATGGTTGATCAGATATAAGCAGATTTCCATCAGTGATGTTTACACAGACATTCAGGGTCTTTTTCACAGATCAAGTTGAAGGATCAGTTCAGTTCAGTTGAGTCACTCAGTCGTGTTGAACTCTGTGACCCCATGGAAGGCAGCACACTGGGATTCCCTGTCCATCACCAACTCCCATGCTTAGTTAAACTCATGTCCACTGAGTTAGTGATGCCATCCAACCATCTCATCCTCTATTGTCCCCTTCTCCTTCCACTTTCAATCTTTCTGAGCATCAGGGTCTTTTCAAATGAGCCAGATATTTGTATCAGATGGCCAAAGGACTGCAGATTCAGCTTCAGGATCAGTTCTTTCAATGATATTCATGACTTATTTCCTTTAAAATCAATTGGTTGGATCTCTTTGAAGTCCAAGGGACTCTCAAGAGTCTTCTCCAACACCACAGTTCAAAAGCATCAAATCTTTGGTGCTCAACTTTCTTTATAATCCAGCTCTCACATCCATACATGACTACTGGAAAAACCATAGCCTTGACAAGACAGACCTTTGTTGACAAAGTAACATCTTTGCTTTTTAATATTCTGTCTAGCTTGGTCATAACTTTTCTTCTAAGGAGCAAGAGTCTTTCAATTTCTTGGCTGCAGTCACCATCTGCAGTGATTTTGGAGTTCCCTCAAATAAAGACTCTCACGTTTCCACTGTTTCCCCATATATTTGCCATGAAGTAATGAGACTGATGCTATGATCTTTGTTTTCTGAATGTTGAGTTTGAAGACAACTTTTTCACTCTCCTCTGTCACTTTCATCAAGAGTCTCTTTAGATTTTCATTTTCTTCCATAAGGATGGTGTCATCTGCATATCTGAGGTTATTGATATTTATCCTGGCCATCTTGATTCCAGCTTGTGCTTCATCCAGGCCAGCATTTCACATAATGTATTCTGCATATAAGTTAAATAAGCAGGGTGACAATATACAGCCTTGGTGTACTCCTTTCCCAATTTGGAAGCAGTCTGCTGTTCCTTGTCCAGTTCTAACCATTGTTTCTTGACTTGCAAACAGATGTCTCAAGAGGCAGGTCAGGTGGTCTGGTATTCCTATGTCTTTCAGAATTTTATAGTTTGTTGTGATCCACACAGTCAAAGGCTTTGCAATAGTCAAAGCAGAAGTAGATGTTTTTCTGGAACTCTCTTACTTTTTCAATGATCCAACAGATGTTGGCAGTTTGATTTCTGGTTCCCCTGCTTTTTCTAAATCCAGCTTGAACGTATATGGAAGTTCACGGTTCATATACTATTGAAGCTTGGCATGGAGGATTATGAGCATTACTTTGCTAGTGTGTGAGATGAGTGCAATTGTACAATAGTTTGAACATTCTTTGGCACTTCATTTCTTTGGATTGGAATGAAAACGGACCTTTTCCAGTCCTGTGGCCACTGCTGAGTTTTTTTGAATTCACTGGCATATTGAGTGCAACACTTTCACAGCATCATCTTTTAGTATTTGAATATCTCAGCTGGAATTCCATCACCTCCACTAGCTTTGTTCATTGTGATGCTTCCTAAGGCCCACTTGACTTCATATTACTGGTACCCTAGCTCTGAGTGATCACACCATCATGGCTATGTGGCTCCTGAAGATCTTTTTTTGTATACCTCTTCTGTGTATTCTTGCCATCTCTTCTTAATATCTTCTGCTTCTGTTAGGTCCATACCATTTCTGTCCTTTATTGTGCCCATCTTTGCATAAAACGTTTCCTTGGTATCTCTAATTTTCCTGAAGAGATCTCCAGTCTTTCCCATTCTTTTTTTTTTTTTTTTCTCTCTATTTCTTTTCATTGATCACTGAGGAGAGATTTCTTATCTTTCCTTGCTATTCTTCGGAACTCTGCGTTCAAATGGATATATCTTTACATTTCTCCTTTGCATTTGGCTTCTCTTCTTTCCTCGGGTATTAGTAAGCTCTCCTCAGACAATCATTTTGCCTGTTTGCATTTCTTTTTCTTGTAGATGGTCTTGACTACTGCCTCCTGTACAATGTCACAAAACTCTGTCATAGTTCTTCAGGGCATCTATCAGATCTAATCACTTGAATCTATTTGTTACTTCCACTGAATAATCATAAGGAATTTGATTTAGTTCATACCTGAATGGTCTAGTGGTTTTCCCTACTTTCTTCATTTTAAGTCTGAACTTGACAATAAGGACTTCATGATCTGAGCCCCAGTCAGATCCTGGCCTTGTTTTTACTGAGTGTATAGAGCTTCTCCATCTTTGGATGCACAGAATATAATAAATCTGATTTCAGTATTGACCATCTGGTGATGTGCATGTGTAGAGTCTTCTCTTGTGTTGTTGGAAATGGGTATTTGCTATGACCAGTGTGTTCTCTTAGCAAAACTCTGTTAGCCTTTGACCTTCTTTATGTCATATTCCATGGCCAAATTTTCTTGTTACTCCAGGTGTCTGTTTACTTCCTACTTTTCCATTTCCAGTCCCCTATAATGAAAAGGACACCTCTTTTGGGTGTTAGCTCTAGAAGGTCTTGAAGGTCTTCATAGAAACATTCAAGTTCAGCTTCTACAGCATTACTGGCCTAGACATAAACTTCAATTATTGTGATATTGAGTTGAAGTTTACTTCCTACTACTTTTGAACAAAATTATATTCAAGTTTTTACTGTAGAACTTAGTTTTGTACTTGAATATCTGTGGGGGGTAGATGGTAAATTTTTCCTCCTTCCATAGCTAGGAAAATGGCAAGTCTTATAAAAGAAAAATGAGAAAAATTGCAGTAGTAAATGATGCTCCCATTATATTCCACTAAAATTTGACTGCAAAACAAACTCTGTCCATTTGAGATGGACAGGATCAAGCTAGACTCTTGTCTGAAGGTCACCTATGGAACTTGCACTGAATTCTACACTCTGAAAGCTTCTCACAAATAACTACAAAATGGATTTATGTTACCTTAAACTCTCTCATCACCTACCACCAAGATATAAAAAAACACACATTACTGAATTATATGCCACAAGTCTCCTCGACAGGAAGTAAATCAAAGAACAAAAATCAAACAGAAAACTCAGACATTTGCTTTTAGCAAATACACTCAATAGAGCAGGAAGGGGAAGATTTACATTTGAAAAGTACCCATATTGCTGTTAATTGAAAACACCTTGGACCAAAGAAATTAAATTTCTGTTTTCTGAATCCCAAATCAAAAGTTTTCTTTCTATTCAGTTCAGTTCAGTCGCTCAGTCATGTCTGACTCTTTGCGACCCCATGAATCGCAGCACGCCAGCCTCGCTGTCCAACACAAATTCCTGGAGTTCACTCAGACTCACGTCCATCGAGTCAGTGATGCCATCCAGCCATCTCATCCTCTGTCGTTCTCTTCTCCTCCTGTACCCAATCCCTCCCAGCATCAGAATCTTTTCCAATGAGTCAACACTTCACATGAGCTGGCCAAAGTATTGGAGTTACAGCATTAGCATCATTCCTTCCAAAGAAATCCCAGGGCTGATCTCCTTCAGAATGGACTGGTTGGATCTCCTTGCAGTCCAAGGGACTCTCAAGAGTCTTCTCCAATACCACAGTTCAAAAGCATCAATTCTTCAGCCCTCAGCTTTCTTCACAGTCCAACACTCACATCCATACATGACCACTGGAAAAACCATAGCCTTGACTAGATGGAACACGCTGGCAAAGTAATGTCTCTGCTTTTCAATATGCTATGTAGGTTGGTCATAAACTTTCTTCCAAGGAGTAATCGTCTTTTAAGTTCATGGCTGCAGTCACCATCTGCAGTGATTCTGGAGCCCAAACAAATAAAGTTTGACAACGTTTCCCCATCTATTTCCCATGAAGTGATGGGACCAGATACCATGATCTTCGTTTTCTGAATGTTGAGCTTTCAGTCAACTCTTTCACTCTCCTCTTTCACTTTCATCAAGAGGCTTTTTAGTTCCTCTTCACTTTCTGCCATAAGGATGATGTCATCTGCATATCTGAGGTTATTGATATTTCTCTTAATATTGACTCCAGCTTTTGCTTCTTCCAGCCCAGCATTTCTCATGATGTACTCTGCATAAAAGCTAAATAAACAGGCTGATAATATACAGCCTTGGCATACTCCTTTTCTTATTTGGAATCAGTCTGTTGTTCCATGTCCAGTTCTAACTGTTGCTTCCTGACCTGCATATAGGTTTCTTAAGAGACAGGTCAGGTGGTCTGGTATTCCCATCTCTTTTAGAATTTTCCACAGTTTGTTGTGATCCACACAGTCAAAGGCTTTGGCATAGTCAATAAAACAGAAATAGATGTTTTTCTGGAACTCTCTTGCTTTTTTGATGATCCAGCGGATGTTTGCAATTTGATCTCTGGTTCCTCTGACTTTTCTAAAACCAGCTTGAACATCTGGAAGTTCATGGTTCACGAACTTCTGAAGCTTGGCTAGGAGAATTTTAAGCATTACTTTACTAGTATGTGAGATGAGTGCAAATGTGCGGTAGTTTGAGAATTCTTTGACATTGCCTTTTCTGGGATTGGAATGAAAACTGACCTTTTCCAGTCCTGTGGCCACTGCTGAGTTGTCCAAATTTGCTGGCATATTGAGTGGAACATTTTCACAGCATCATCTTTCAGGATTTGAAGTAGTTCAACTGGAATTCCATCACCTCCACGAGCTTTGTTCATAGTGATGCTTTCGAAGGCCCACTTGACTTCACATTCCAGGATGTCAGGCTCTAGGTGAGTTATCACACCATCGTGATTCTCTTGAAGATCTTTTTTGTATAGTCCTTCTGTGTATTACTGTCACCTCTTCTTAATATCTTCTGCTTCTGTTAGGTCCACACCATTTCTGTCCTTTTTCAAGCCCGTCTTTGCATGAAATGTTCCCTTGATATCTCTAATTTTCTTGAAGAAATCTCTAGTCTTTCCCATTCTGTTCTTTTCCTCTGTTTCTTTGCATTGATTGCTGAAGAAGGCTTTCTTATTTCTTCTTGCTATTCTTTGGAACTCTGCATTCAGATGCCTATATCTTTCCTTTTCTCCTTTGCTTTTCGCCTCTCTTCTTTTTCCCTACTTTATTCAATTTAAGTCTGAATTTGACAATAAGGTGTTAATGATATGAGCCACACTCTACTCCTGGTCTTATTTTTGTTGACTGTATAGAGCTTATCCATCTTTGACTGCAAAGAATGTAATCAATCTGATTTCAGTTTTGACCATCTGGTGGTGTCCATGTGTAGAGCCTTCTCTTGTGTGCTTCTCTTGTGCTTTGCTGGTGCAGCCATGAAGAGATATCCCACGTCCATGTTAAGAGAAACACAAGTAAGACAGTAGGTGTTGCAAGAGAGCATCAGAGGGCAGACACACTGAAACCATAATCACAGAAAACTAGTCAATCTAATCACACCAGGACCACAGCCTTGTCTAACTCAATGAAACTAAGCCGTGCCCGTGGGGCCACCCAAGATGGGATGGCCATGGTGTAGAGGTCTGACAGAATGTGGTCCACTGGAGAAGGGAATGGCAAACCACTTCAGTATTCTTGCCTTGAGAACCCCTTGAACAGTATGAAAAGCCAAAATGATAGGATACTGAAAGAGGAACTCCCCAGGTCAGTAGGTGGAGTAGCCATCATGGTCAACAAAAGAGTCTGAAATGCAGTACTTGGATGCAATCTCAAAAACGACAGAATGATCTCTGTTTGTTTCCAAGGTAAACCGTTCAATATCACAGTAATCCAAGTCTATGCCCCAACCAGTAATGCTGAAGAAGATGAAATTGAATGGTTCTTTGAAGATCCAGAGGACCTTTTAGAACTAACGCCCAAAAAAAGATGTCTGTTTCATTATAGGGGACTGGAATGCAAAAGTAGGAAGTCAAGAAACACCTGGAGTAAAAGGCAAATTTGGCCTTGGAATACGGAATGAAGCAGGGCAAAGACTAACAGAGTTTTGCCAAGAAAATGCACTGGTCATAGCAAACACCCTCTTCCAACAACACAAGACCATACTTAATTGCAAAATAAAGACAATAACAAAACCATACTTTCAGTTAACATGATACAACCGTATTGTGTAAAGTGAAAGTGTTAGTCATTCAGTCATGTCTGATTCTTTACAACTCCTTGCACTGTAGTTCGCATGACTTCTCTGTCCATGGAATTCTCAAGACAAGAATACTGGAATGTATTGTCATTCTCTTCTCCAGGGTATCTTACAGACATTGGGGCCAAACTTTCCTCTCTTATGTCTCCTGCACTGGCATTCAGTTCAGTTCAGTCGCTCAGTTATGTCCGACACTTTGTGATCCCATGAACTGCAACATACCGTGTTTCCCCATCCATCACCAACTCCTATAACTTGCCCAAACTCATGACCTTTGAATAGATGATACCATCCAATCATCTCAACCTCTGTAGACCCTTTTTCCTCCTGTCTTCAATCTTTCTCAGCATCAGAGTCTTTTCTAATTAGTCAGTTCTTTGCTTCAGTTGGCCAAAATACTGGAGCTTCAGCATCAAGTCCTTCCAGTGAATATTCAGGACTGATTTCATTTAGGATTGACTGGTTTGATCTCCTTGCAGTCCAAAAACCCTCAAGGGTTTTCTCCAATACCACATTTTCAAAAGCATCAGTTCATCAGTGTTCAGCTTTCTTTATGATCCAGCTCACACATCCATACATGAGTACTGGAAAAACCATCTCCTTGACTAGATGGACATTTTTGACAAAGTAATGTCACTGCTTTTTAATATGCTGTTTAGCTTGGTCATAGCTTCTTCTTCCAAGGAGCAAGGATCTTTTAATTTTGAGGCGGTAGTCACCATCTTCAGTGATTTTGGAGCTCAAGAAGATAAAGTCTGTCACTGTTTCCATTGTTTCCCCATCTATTGGCCATGAATTGATGGGACCAGATGCTGTGCTCTTAGTTTTCTGAATATTGAGTTTTAAGCAGCTTTTCCTTGTCCTCTTTCACTTTCATCAAGAGGCTCTCTAGTTCTTCTTCACTTTCTATCATAAGGGTAGTGTCATTTGCATATCTGAAGTTATTGATCTTTCTCCCAGCAATCTTGATTTCACCTTGTACTTCATCCAGCCTGGCATTTCACATGATGTACTCTGTATAAAAATTAAATAAGCAGGGTGACAATATACAGCCTTGATGTACTCCTTTCCTGATTTGGAAGCAGTCCATTGTTCCATGTCCGATTGTAACTGTTGCTTCTTGACCTGCATACAAATGTCTCAGGAGGCAGGCCAAATAGTCTGGTGTTCCTATCTCTTGAAGAATTTTCCACAGTTTATTGTGATCCACACAATCAAAGGCTTTGGCATAGTCAATAAAGCAGAAGTAAATATTTTTCTGGTACTCTTGCTTCTTCTATGATCCAACGGATGCTGGCAATATGACCTCTGGTTCTTCTGCATTTTCTAAATCCAGTTTGAACATATTGAGGTTCACAGCTCATGTACTGTTGAAGCCTGGGTTGGAGGATTTTGAGTATTACTTTGCTAGCCTGTGAAATGAGTGCAATTGTGCGGTTGTTTGAACATTCTTTGTAATTGTTTTTCTTTGGGATTGGAATGAAAACTGAACTTTTCCAGTCCTGTGGCCATGCTGAGTTTTCCAAATTTGCTGGCATATTGAGTGCAGCCCTTTCACAGTATCATCTTTTAGTATTCGAAATATCTCAGCTGAAATTCCATCACCTCCACTAGCTTTGTTCGTAGTGAATCTTTCTAAGGTCCACTTGACTTCACATTCCAGGACGCCTGGCTTGAGGTGATTGATCACACCATCATGGTTATCTGGGTCATAAAGATATTTTTTGTATAGCTCTTCTGTGTATTCTTTTCACCTCTTCTTAATATCTTCTGCTTCTGTTAGGTCCATACCATTTCTGTCCTTTATTTTGCCCATCTTTGCATGAAATGTTCCCTTGGTGTCTCTAATTTTCTTGAAGAGATCTCTAGTCTTTCCCATTCTGTTTTTTCCCCTCTATTTATTAATCACTGAGGAAAGCTTTCTTATCTCTCCTTCCTAATCTTAATGCCTCAGATGGGTACATCTTTGCTTCTCTCCTTTGCCTTTAGCTTCTCTTATTTTCTCAGCTCTTTGTAAGCACCACTTGGAAACCCCTGTGTACAGCTGAAAATGTACTAACACTTCCCAGAAGAGGGTGAAAAGTCTTTGGATGATGTTTACTCTTCTCCTTGATAAATCAAAACTGCAATATTATGATGAAAACCGTAAAATTCTTCAATACTATCACATAAAATCAATATATCTTATGTTACTCTGTAAGGGGATAAAGAAGAAACAAACAAAGGGAAAAAAAAAAAAAAACAACCAATGGACATTTAAGTCTTATGCATGTTCATAACAAAATAAGGAGGAAATGTTCATGACAATTTCTGAAATGGGTCTTCATTTCTGAAATGGGTCATGTGTTTGTAGCTGGTATTTATAACTAACTTCCTTCATAACTCCCCTTTGCTTCAACAAGCACCTCACTTGTCATACTTCTTTGCCTGGTAGTGTAACACAGCCCTACATTCATGAATGGTCTTGGCCACTAGTAGTCCTTTCTGGATTGGATTGCTGTAGGTTTCTATTGATCTTAACCACAGAGCATGATAACACTAAGAAACACTCTCAGGATCTTGTTTTCCAGACATCCACTTCCTTACCTCTATTGTGGAGTAGCCATCCAATTTCCCCTGGTAGCCAGGATCAGTACCTAAGCCAGCAATACCCAACTTTTTCACTTGTTGATTCATAAGCATGAGGAATCCAAAGTGGCCTGAGAGAAGTCTTCATTTCTGGTTCAATTGAGACTTTATCATGTTTTTTATTCCTTTGTAACAGGAAATCTAGGTTACAAAGCTTACATTAATGAGGAGAGGAAGCAGTGTTCGTGCTGGTAGGGGACCAGGGGTGATGGTGAATGATGCCCTTCCCATTTCCACCCAGTGAGTCCTGGACCCATTAATCCTGGATATTGGAGAAGAAACACATTTTGGATGGTGATTTAAAGCACATAATGTCTCCTGGAGAATCTCTCCCATCTCTCAAAGTATTTCCATTGGCTGAGGTTATAAATAAATCTTCAAAATGCCAATTTAATTTATCTCAAGGCAGCTCCTTCAGGATAGTGGAAACATAGTAAGAATAGTGAACTCTAGGAGCAGAAGCTCGATGCTGTTCCTCATTTGGTGTGAAATTAGTTATCAGAATCAGTGTAACATTAAATATCATAAAGAGTCTATAAATTCAAATAGTAGTGTTGGCAGAAACCTTGTGTTTGGGGAAAACAAATTCATATCCTCTTCCATTAAAAACAAAATGCTTCCTGTTTTTGGATGGAAGGGGTCCAGTGTAATAAACTTGCCACCAGGTAGCTGGCTGATCACCCTGGGAAATGGCATCATATGGGAGCCCCAGTGTTGGTCTCTGTAGCTGGTAGATTGGGTCTCCAGCAGTGATCACCGCCTATTCAGCCTTGGTGAGGGGCAGTTCATGTGACTGGGTCTGTGCTTAATCTCCATCTCTGCTATCATGGCCACTTTGTTCAGGAGCCCAACAGGTGATCACAGGGGTGGCTGGGCTAAAAGATTTGTATTTACTGAGAGGTCATACTGTTCACTTGATTATTAACATCCTCCTCTGTTGAGGTTGGTCACTGGTGAAGAGTGAAAGTATATTCACATTTTTGTCCACTCAAAATGCCCAGTTTACATTTTGTCCACATTTTTGTCCATTCTGAGTGAACCAAAAATCTACATGCCTCTTCCCCAATCTTCCTTATAACCAGTCTTCCAATCTTATTCTTTCCATGGATGTTTCCCTGACTATCTAGATAAACCATTGGTCAGAGTCCATGAGTCAGCATATAATTGCACATCTGTTATTTTTTCCTTTCATGAAAAATCAACAGTCAGATGCAGTGCTTGATGCTGTGTACACTAGATATTTTTCCTCACGAGTGTCCTTCAAGGTTGTCCCCAAAAGGTGTCACGATGCCTTTGCTGTCCACTTTTTTGTTACTGCCTGCATGGTGTACAGAATCATATGTAAATAAGGCCTGAGTCTTCTTTTCTTCTGCAAACTGGTCACAGGGGGAGCCCCATGAAGTTCTGGGTGAGGCTGGGAGAGAGAAAGAAGTGTAATAGGAGAGGAGTCCATGGGTCTTTGGGCCACTTTTTCATGTGACTTGCTTGTGCTTTCCCATGTGGTGCTAATGGTGAAGAACACACCTGCCAATGCAGGAGAAGTAAAAGACACTGGTTTGATCCCTGGGTCAGGAAGATCCCCCGGATAAGGAAATGGCAACCCACTTCAGTATTCTTGCCTCAGAAATCCCATGGACAGAGGAGCCTGGTGGGCTACAGTTCAAAGAGTCACAAAGAGTCAGTCACGACTGAGTACCCACACATACATTGCTTGTGCCTTCACGGTCTGCTCAAGCCTGATCACTTACACACCTCTTCCATTTGGTGTTAGAGGGCTACTCCACCATTGACTTTATGGCTTCTTGGGTTAGATAATACCCATGTTCATGGTGGGCATCTCAGGTCATGTGGTCACCTGGTGGGCCATTGTTAAACATTAAACCTCTATCAAGGCCCAATAGCAGACCTCAAACTGTATCTTAAAAAGAGGGTAGATATCTGTGGAGAGTGGCAGGGCTTAGCTCCAATCTCAAAACAACCTGTGCTGTGATTCAGCTGCAGGAGATAAGGGCTCCACACAGCATCTCTATCTGCTGTTGATGCTCAGGTACTCTTGGGTCTGCTGATCTTGTGGCTCAAGAAGCAGAGCAGCACGCCCAGCAGTCTGCAGAGCCTACCCTTGCTCTGAATCTCACTCAACAGTAGTAGCTTTTACCAAGCAAGGTGAAAGAGCTGGATTAACGTACCCAAATGAGGAACATGTCACCTCCAAAAGCTAGAGCCCCACGTGTTATTAATATTTCCTTTTTGGCTTTGGAAGAGCCTTTGAAACAACTTACCATTCACTGTAAAAGGGACATTATAACATACCCCACCCTAATTTTGTACCAAAATCTGCATTAGGGCAGGTTTGGCAGGTTACAGTCAATGGGGTTTCAAGAGTTGGACACCACCACTGCCTCCCCAGAAAAATCAGAATCTATCTATCTACAGAGAGAGAATAAGAAATTGGCTTGCATAATTATGGGGGATGGCAAATCCAAAAATATGCAGTATGTTCCCTTAGGCTGGAAACCCAGGAAAGCTAATAGATAATTCCAGTCTGAATTCCAACACTGGGATGCCCTAAGACAGCAGATGGTGTAGGTGAAATATGAAGGCTCACTTCTTGAGAACTCTCTCTGCTTAAGACTTTTGTTCTCTATGTCTTTCAACTCATTGGATGAGGCCCACCCACATAAAAAAAGTGATCTGAGTTACTCAGCATTACCCAACTCATTGATTTAAAGGTCAATCTCATCCAAAAATACTCTACTAGTTGACACTTAGATGAAACCATCTTAATAGACAACCTTCATGATGAATTTTAGAGATTTTGAAAAGTTCATTTAATGAAATAGAATAATATATTTTATACACAAATCACAAGTGTGTAACACTGTGAAATATTCTCTCTAGTGGATTCCTATAACAATATGAAATATTATTTGAGTCAAACTTTTTTTCCATTATTATATTTTATGTCTAGTTCTTCAGTTGTTTCTGATAAGTCAGACCTTTATAAGCTATAAAAATATATTAATTATATATTTCTTTTTTTTGTTTTCTCCTTCCCTCTATCCTTTCATTATTCTTTCCTTTCTTTCTGTGTTTTATTTTTCCTTTCACTGCAATTATTCTTAAAAATGATGTAGCTCCTTAATAAAATGACACTTTTGGTTTTGCACTATTAAAAATTTATGAGAACTTGTTAGAAATGTGAAAATCTCAGATCATTCCCCAGACTGAATGTATAGAATCTGCATCAAGGGGATTTATATACACTTTAAGATGGGGAAAAAATCAATGGATTTAATAGTTTAATGATTCCAAAGAAGGTCTGTCTCTGGATTCTGGGCAAGACCCAAATGAGGCAGAATGGAAGGAGAATAGTTGATAGATATTGATTCTTTTATTGTAAATTTCAAATCTCCCAGTGATTGAGAGCCAGCGATGTAGACAAATCCTTCATTAGAGAGAAGAAATGGTGAGAATTTGTGACTTCTCTAAGTATTCACTGATATTTATGTAAAAACCAGAAGTACGCATAACTCAACTTCAGTTCAGTCACTCAGTCGTGTCTGACATTTTGCAACCCCATAAGCTGCAGCAGGCCAGGGTTCCCTGTCCATCACCAACTCCCAGAGTTTGCTCAAACTCATCTCCGTCAAGGCTGGATGCCATCAAATATCTCATCCTCTATCGTCCCCTTCTCCTCCTGCCTTTAATGTTTGCCAGCATAAAGGTCTCCAATGAGTCAGTTCTTCGCATTAGGTGGCCAAAATATTGGAGCTTCACCTTCAGCATCAGTCCTTCCAGTAAATATTCAGGGCTGATTTCCTTTAGGATGGACTGGTTGGATCTCCTTGCAGTCCAAGGGACTCTCAAGAATCTTCTCCAACACCACAGTTCAAAAGTATCAAGTCTTCAGCCCTCAACTTTCTCTACAATCCAACTCTCAAGTGCATACATGACTTCTGGAAAAACCATAGCTTTGACTACATGGACCTTTATTGCAAAGTAACGTCTGTGCTTTTTAATATGCTGTCTAGTGTTCTAGCCTGGAGAATCCCAGGGATGGGCAGCCTGGTGTGCTGCCGTCTATGGGGTTGCACAGAGTCGGACATGACTGAAGTGACTTAGCAGCAACAGCAGGTTGGTCATAGCTTTTCTTGCAAGGAGCAAGTGTCTTTTAATTTCATGGCTACAGTCACCATCTGCAGTGATTGCTGGAGCCCCCCAAAATGAAGTCTGCTGCTTCTTCCACTGTTTCCCCATCTATTTGCAATGAAGAAATGGGACCAGGTGCCATGATCTTCATTTTCTGAATGCTGACTTTGAAGCCAACGTTTTCACTGTCCTCTGTCACTCTCATCAAAAGGCTGTTTAGTTCTTCTTCGCTTTCTTCCATAAGGGTGGTGTCATCTGCATATCTGAGGTTATTGATATTTCTCTTGGTAAACTTGATCCCAGCTTGTGCTTCATTCAGCCTGAAATTTCATATGATGTACTCTGCATATAAGTTAAACAAGCAGGGTGACAGTATAGAGCCTTGACATACTCCTTTCCTGATTTGAAACCAGTTTCTTTTTTCATGTTCAGTTCTAACTATTGCTTCTTGACCCACATAAAGATGTCTCAGGAGGCAGGTCAGGTGATCTGGTATTTCCATCTCTTGAAGAATTTTACACAGTTTGTTGTGATCCACACAGTCAAAGGCTTTGGCATAGTCAATAAAGCAGAAGTAGAGTTTTTTTTCTGGAACTCTCCCACTGTTTTGATGATCCAAAAGATGTTGGTGATTTGATCTCTGGTCCTCTGCCTTTCCTAAATCCAGCTTGAATGTCTGGAAGTTCATGGTTCATGAACTGTTGAAGCCTGGCTTAGAGAATTGTGAGCATTACTTTGCTAGTGTGTGAGGTGAGTGCAATTGTGCAGTAGTTTGAACATTCTTTAGCATTGCCTTCCTTTGGGATTGGAGTGAAAACTGACCTTTTCCAGTTCTGTAGCCATGCTGAGTTTTCCAATTTGCTGACATATTGAGTGCAGTACTTTCACAGCATCATCTTTTAGGATTTGAAATATCTCAGCTGGAATTCCATCACCTCCCTTAGCTTTGTTCGTAGTGATGCTTTCTAAGGCCCACTTGACTTTGTGTTCCAGGATGTCTGGTTCTAGGTGAGTGATCACACCACTGTGGTTATGTGGGTCATGAAGATTTTTTTTTTTTTTTATAGCTCTTCTGTGCACTCTTGCCATCTGTTCTTAATATCTTCTGCTTCTGTTAGGTCCATATTGTTTCTGTCCTTTTTTGTGCCCATCCTTGCATGAAATGTTCCCTTGGTATCTCTAATTTTCTTGAATAGATCTCTAGTCTTTCACTTTCTATTGTTTTCCTCTATTTCTTTGCATTGATAGCTGAGGAAGCCTTTCTTATCTGTTCTTGCTATTCTTATGAACTCTGCATTCAGATGGGTATATCTTTCTTCTTCTCCTTTGCCATTAGCTTCTCTTCTTTCCTCAGCTATTTGTAAGCCCTCCTCAGGAAACCATTTTTCCTTTTTGCATTCCTTTTTCCTGTGGATGGTCTTGACCCCTGCCTCCTGTACAATGTCATGAACCTCCATCCATAGTTCTTCAGGCACTCTGTCTATCTAACAACTTACTGTAGGTAAATTCTGATTGGTAGTGTGAGAGATAGAAAGAGGGAGATGGAGAGAAAGAAAAATATTTAAGTGAAATAATACCAGCATGAAAAGTCCTATAAAAACAGAGAACTAAAAATAGAAGTTTATCTCACAAGTGCCCAGAATGGCATCATGATATCCAAAGAAAATTCAGTTCATACTGTACTAGAGATAAAGATGGGTGATTAGGTTAAAAATCCCTTCACAAAAAGGATTTTGTATTTATTTTTGAATTTTTATAACTACATACAAATTAAAGCATCATCAAATTGCCTTGTTCATTCATATAAGTATATATAAAATGTAACTTAAGTATTTGATAGGCATCTTATTGATAAAACATATATCTAACATCAGCTAGATATTTTATCTCCTTTAGTTGTAAAGTCTAGGGTTCTGAAACTGCACTTGTACATTGCCTTAAATTTCACTCTAAACCATTTATGATCTCTGCTGATATAATTCATGTCAACATAAATGTTTCTGGTTCATTTTACATAGCTCAACATCACAATATAATTTCTTGGTCTTGATTTCATTTTAGAAGAGATTGAGGAGAGGCTTTATATGTACATATTTTTAGAACGAGTGCTTCAGAGGCTCAACATGTCTCTTTTTCCATGTGATACTTTGGTTTGAAGAGTGGTCACGTAGCACTGCATACAGAGATTTATTTTTCAGTTTCTAATAAGTGATTTATTGTCCACAGGCACATTTTCAAGCATTATTCTTTCAGCAATGGAATGATTTATTTCTATAACAAGCACTTTTCTCTTGCAAAAGTTAAGAGCAATAACATGTTATTTCTTTTAGCAGAAGAGCCTTCTTCACCTCTGCCTGCAGAATGTAAATTATTACTAATCCAACTTACCCACCAGATAAGCATTGCCTTTGGTATATTTTTCAGTTTCTAATAAGTGATTTATTGTCCACAGGCACATTTTCAAGCATTATTCTTTCAGCAATGGAATGATTTATTTCTATAACAAGCACTTTTCTCTTGCAAAAGTTAAGAGCAATAACATGTTATTTCTTTTAGCAGAAGAGCCTTCTTCACCTCTGCCTGCAGAATGTAAATTATTACTAATCCAACTTACCCACCAGATAAGCATTGCTTTTGGTATGTGAAAGATCATCATTTGAAAATTAAAACCCTCATAAATACTCTGGAGTTAAATAACCTAGAATTGAGATTTTACATCCAGAAACAATTGTGTTTAAATAATATTTTTTAAAATTTCAACTTTTTAAATAGATATTTTGTCAAGATCATAACAAACCACTCCAGCTTTTAGGAGACTGAAGCTTAGGCAAGTGAATGCTGAAAGATCTAGTTATCCACATTGACCTAATCCTGTTAATCTGTGCAAACTCTTGTAATATAATTTTAAATCTAGATTATATTATTGGCTTTGTATACTAATCCTTTCAAATGTATATCATTCGTAAACTTGATTAACAAATCATAACTTTTCATTCTGCAATTTGAACACATCTGTAATTAATTTGTAGTTTTTGAGAAAGGAAGTAAAGAAAGAGAGTAAGTAAAGGACAGGCCTTGAAATCAGACAGAACTGCATGTAAACTTAGCTATGACTCTTATTTTCTGAGTGATTCTACATGCTAGTTTATTTCTTTGAGTCTCTTTTTCCACAGCTGCAAAATATTTTAATTAGCAACTATCACCTAATGGGCTAGCATGTCTAGAGAACTTGGATTACTGTAGTTGTTTAATGAACAATAGCATTGATTCTTAACAAAATAAAGGGCAGTGAAATGCTGAAAGCTATAGGAAAAACCAAATGTGAGAGAAGGAAAAATGGGGAAGAATATGATGATTCTGTATGTCTGATAAGAAATCAAGGTAAAGATAAGGTTGCATAGAGATTACAGACAATATTGAGGGGTTCAAGCAATATCTGATATGTTCTACTGCTTGTCTAAGATCAAATACTTCTGAGCTTTGCTTCTCTTCAGATTTACCTGGAGATTTTAAAAGGTGCCTATACTTCCACATTAACCTTCTAAATCCTGAGTTTTCTTATCAGAAGTAACTAGCAAAATTTAAGTAAATAGATGCATATTGACACTTTATAGTAATATTTCAGAACACCTACCTTTAAAAGATGTTAAAAGTTCTGGAGAGAAAGAAAGAAAAAGTGTAATACTCAGGGAACAGGATGTATCAGATTTCTAACAGCAGCCCTGGAAGCCAACTCAGTGGGACAGTGCCATCATATAGAGACAGAAAATGATTTGCAACTTAGATATCTAGTCAAACTCAGTCATGCATAAGCATAGAATAAAGGAATCCTCAAGATGTAAGATCTGTAAACATTTCCCTCCCTTCTTTCCTTTCCTAGAAAACTATTTGAGATGTTTTCCCCCAAAGGAACGAATATACCATGAAAGGGGAAGACTTACTTCACCAAAAAAGGGGTACTCAACCCACGAGACAAGCAAAGGGAATGTTGGGAGGACAATGAGAAAGGAACCTGATAGGTAACCCTGCACCAGGCATAGGGGACATTCAGTCCATCCTGGAGAAATTAGTTCAGGAGGAAGAATGAGAGCCATCATCACCACTGCTCTGTCCTTTAAGGTCACTCTACTTGATGAAATTGCTGCAGGATATGCTCTGCATAAACTAAAATGAGAAAGGAGAAACCTCACATACAGAAAATAAGTTATATGACTTATGATGACAGTAGTAAAGGGAACTCAAAAGTGGAAAGCTAGGAGCAAATTTAGAGACTCAAGAGAAGAAGTCTCCAGGAGGAAGACCTCCAAGGATAATTCGGAATTCATGGTTTCCTGAATTTTATTTTGGGAAAATTGTACTGAGAGGATAATTGAAGATGTTAGAAGATGTAATATATACAAAGAAGCTGAAGCAAATAAACTAGAAAATATTTAACTTAAGGACAAACTGAAAACAAAAACATAATGTGATCCATGTATGACAAAATGACAATTTTTAATAATATAAATACCGAATACTGCTTTAACTCCCAAATTTAATGGCATTATAATAGGAGAATGAGCAGGACAGATAATAGAGATGGCAATGGCAACGGCTACCCTCATTTACTCTAACAGGGCATTAGTAGACAACACTTAAAATCAGTAAATCCAACAAGACAGTAATTTATTGATAACATATATATTTATTAGGACTAAACAGCTAGAGCTTAGTTGATAGACTGCTTTTGAAGAGGAAAATATAAGGGAAGGAATGATGCAGTAGAGAACCCTTTCGCTATGAAAGTGTTGTTAATTCACTCAGTTGTGACCAAATGTTTGTGGCCGCAGGGACTGTAGCTGGTATGGGATTCTCCAGGCAAGATACTGGAGTGGATTGCCATTCCTTTGTCCAGGTGATCTTCCTGACCCCGGGATCAAACCCAGGCCTCCTGCATTGCAGGCAGATTCTTTACTTTCTGAGCCACCACGGAAGGCCCAATAATTCATTATGTTTACTAATTTAACTTTTTAAGCTATTGTGTATGTAATATTTTGATGGAAAAAAATTCAATGAAAATATCCATAATGCAGTTTTTAGGCTCTCAGATGTTACCAATCTGGCTTCTCTGGCTAATAACAATCTGCTCTAGTGATGCCCAATTGTGTTCACACTGTTACTCTTGTGCAGCAATGTGATGGTCACAAATAGGGAGGATATTAATCACACATGAAACCCTGCTGCTCAGCAGCCCTGTCCAACCGTAGAAATTCAGATGGAAACACAGAAGACAAGGCATAGTTGAATTTGTCTGTAGATAAAGAAATTCTTTCTTTTTTCTGCAAACAGGTGGCTGCCTAGCAACCATCATCCTGCATACTGGGAAGACACTAGACCCCCCATTTCCATCCAGCCTAATAAAAATTAGAACCTATATCCCTGATTAGTTTGGAATCACTTTACTCCTATCAAATGCCATAGGAAAAGAAGAAAAATACATGTAAGGATAAACAAATGCATTAAATTACCTTCAGTGTATAAACATTATTTTTCTTTCTAACTGGTTTAATCATTTCAAGATAATATGTGCAAATCCAATGCTAAGCAATAAGCTGATAATGGAAAGCACACAGTTTTGGAAGTTAAAGTTGAGTGAATTCCATTATGTTTCACTGCATTATGTTTCATGGCTTTATCCTTTCCACTTGAGTAAATGTACTGTATTCCATTTGGATTTAGTCATGCTGCAGTTTGCCTGTCAGAAAATTTGCATTTCTGTGATCAAAATGAAAGATGTGTTTGAGATTTATTGGAAAAGTGGGTGTAGGAAAGGCTTTAAGTGCTTCTGAGATCATTTGTCTTTTATGATGATTTGTAAAGAGCTTTGGAAACAAGGTGCAAAGCTTCTAGGAGTGTTAGGAGCAAACCTCTAGTTCTGGTGGGTGCAAAATTCCCACTCAATTACCCACACTCCATTAACTCTTTACTCAGAATGAGACATGATTGCTTCTCTTTGGCCTGAAAATAAAGGGTAGAAAATGAAATAATCTTTTTTTTTTTTTCTTTCTTAATTTTGGGCATCTGACAACTAATACTCATTAAAGTATTAAACCCCATCAATTTATTTTCTTAATTTATAAAAGTCAATAGTAATTTATGCATCACATAGAGGCCCCTTGGCAGCTGTAGTAAAGCAGAGCTGAATGAGTTCAAGGAACACATATGAAACACTTTATGGTTTGCTTACCCTAAGTCTTTGAGCAGACATTTTTCTGAAGCAATTTGGCTTCTTTCACAGGCACTCAGCAGTCTTGTTATGTGTCCTTAATTGTTCTACAAACCAGGTTCCTTTCAGTGAATATAAGTAAGTAAGTAAAGTTGCTCAGTCGTGTCCGACTCGCTGTGACCCCAATGGACCGTAGCCTACCGTGCTCCTCCGTCCATGGGATTTTCCAGGCAAGAGTACTGGAGTGGTTTGCCATTTCCTTCTCCAGAGGATCTCCCCAACCCAGGGATCGAACCCGGGTCTTCCTCATTGTAGGCAGACGCCTTACCATCTGAGCCACCAGAAGTCCAGTGAATATGAAGCACTATAATATGTCACTCTGCCTTTAGAAAGTGTTCTCCTTTAAGCAGGAGTTAACTCTTATTTTGCATTAAAATGTTTCTCTCTCCTATCATCACCATCCAAGTTCACTTTGTGAAGGAATTGAACTGTGAAAATGATATAAGACCCAATATAATAGCACAGCACTGCGGGATACTGTAAACATTCATTGCTAATGACAACGTGAGCTCTGAAAGTCAGTTCTTTCTTCTAGACCTAAGGGCAATTGTTAACCTGGTACTTTTGATCTTCTGGATAAGAATCATTACAGCAAATCAGCGTCATGCCTGGAAAAAATGTGGCGATGTGATCTTTTTGTCAGAAAAGGAATAGAAACTAGTGATGCAAGTCCTGTTCCACTTAACTGGTGACTGTGCAGACAACGGGTGAAAGTCATCCCCGGGGAGGGAGGAAAACATATACCAGCTGGAATATTTAAGACTTGCTCTAGCTTTTCATTCCCAATAAAGGGATACAATTACTTTCCAGGTGGCAGAAATTACATTCTCAAATTGGTTATTGCTAGAGGTTTTTTCCTCCTGAGATTCCTTCATGCTCTTGTGCAATAAGCAACAGGCGCCATATTAAACCATGACCCCGAGTCTCAGAGCCATTAAGAGAGCTTCCTTAGAACCCTTCATTTACCCTAAATTCTGTTCACCTCAGTGGGGATTCACCATCATAAATCAGTCTGTGCTCAGGACCGCCAGAATGAACAGTATTTCATAATAACTCTTCCTCTGTTCAGAAAGCTCTCAATTCTTAGGAGATTTGCAATCACAGTGAAAAGGCAAAGATGTTAATGAGGCCTGTAAATTAAGTGAAAGGAGGGTAGTTATGTCCTATCTGGTAATAAAAGTTGGAATGGCTAATATAATTAAGGGAAATACTTTATTGGATTCTGAATTGAATAGAAATATTACTGTAAAGAAGGGTTCTTTTGTTATGTGCCCATTAATTGTGGAGAGGACCCTAAAATGCTGCCTGGGCTTGCCGTGAGCCTGCCCTTGGCTCTGAGTTTTAAGAGGAGAGAGGGTCTGAATGCAGCCATGGATTGTGCACTCTGCAGAATGGGCCAGGCTTTACCCTAATGCTTCCTGAGCAGTCTCTGCTACAGCACTCAGATCATAGTCTTAAAATTATACTGTTTCCCTCTTGCTCAGTCACACACCTGCATCTTTTCGAGATGAGGCTATTTACCACTTAGATTTCTTATTGAACCCTTTATCCATGAGCACATAACATGTATTCTAGCCAATAAAAGAAGTAAATTCAGGAAAAGATCAAAAGAAACGAGAAGAGATTGTCAGGTGCTTTATCCCTAGTGATGATTCATTCACTGTAAACATATTATAAATGGTTGAGACCACAAAACTCTTCACAATATCTCATAATGTGGATATGTTTATAGAATGCTAAGAGTGCTCTTTGGGTTTTATATTGATTACTTCCTTGTAACCAAACAAAAGCCCCACGAAACAGGTACCATTTTTCCCAATAGGCAGAAATTGAGATTGAGGCATAGATTATTTGCATACCTTGTCAAACCTACAGCCTCTGATATAGGATGCATTTAGATTCGATCATAAAATTTTCAAACATCAAAGCCCATAATCAGAATCATGACAGGGCATCAGCGTTACTTCCAGTTACCCAAGGTTCACTATCTGTACTGGAGCTGGATGAGTAACAAGACATAAAAACAGAATGGTCATTCTGTTTGGCCTGTGACATAGAAAGTGAAATAATAGAAGCCATTAACACTCCCATGTTCTAAGAAAGCCAGCAAAACAAAGAAGAGTTGGGTAAAATGTAAATGTGTGAAGACCAAAGACATTGGTATATGTATGTATGTATGTATATATATATATAATTCTTTTGAATAAAATGCAGAGAGAGGATGTTAATAGTAATCAAAGTACAGACTCAGCAAGGCCTAGAATTCAAATCTGATTCCCCTTAAAACTAAAATATTGGGCAAATTATTTCATCTCAGTCTCCATTTATTCATAGGTATATTAGGTATAATTTTGTAACTTCGTAAGACTGTGTGAAAATTGAATAGATGAACAGATATAAGGTACTGGGAGGGGTGTAGACAGACAACTTTTATATAAGCTTGAGATGTTTTAATTTTAGAGAATGCTACAAGAACATTTATTTCTGATAGACCTCTGAAAAATAGAGCTCCTAAAATAATACTTTGTTATTTTATTCGCATTTATTTTATTTACTTAGCATTTTATTTAGTGAAGTAAAATATTTAGTATTTTATTTACTTTGTCTTTTTGTATTGGCTACTAAATATTAGGACAAAATTTGTGGTACATTTGAATGAGGCCCAACCGTGAGGGGACCTGACAATAATATTTACCCCAAGACTCATGAATAAGACAGCTGTGACTCACTGGGCTATGAGTGGAGACACCTGTTCCTTGTTTATTTTTATTCATTGTATCCCATTGTAATCTATACACCAAACTGAAGAATATAAAACTGATAGGTAGCATCAGTTAATTACCATCACCATCTAGCAAAGGCAGGTAGGTCTACATGCAGCTCTGGAAACACTGTAAGGAAAGGTATTATAAGGTTTTTGGAGCATATGCTGTATAGCAGTCACTGACTATATAGATGCCCACCTGCTCATCCCAGACACACATCTGAGCTACGTTACCCAGATCTCCTTGCACCTAGATTGAGTCATGAGACCAGAACTCACCAATGGAGTAAGAGTGAATATGAGGTGTTGTTTAAGAGACTCAGGCTTCTTCTGAGACTGTGTCTTCTCTATACTGTTCCTCTTTACACCCATGGAGAAGGGAGCATGCCAGAGGGGCTCTTAGCTAAATAAAAGGAGTGGGCTCTGCACAAGATTCAGTTTCTGAACTCAGGTGTGGACCTGAGCCCCTGACAAACCTAAAGAACTATATATCTTTAATGAAAAACAAAACTGTATTTTATTATTGAGAACTGGGAGTTTGTTACAAGACTTATCTTTATTAATGTACTCTATGCTATTTAATTTAACAAAATGAAATTTCATTGATATTTGTTTATTGACATGACAAACTGCTATATTCCATGCATTGTGATAGGTCCATGGACCTTCATCATCCACTAGTTCCAGCTAGGAGAATGGTGCATGTGTGCTAAATCGCTTCAATTGTATCCAACGCTTTGAGACCCTATGGATTGTAGCCCACCAGGCTCCTCTGTCCATGGGATTCTCCAGGCAAGAATACTGAAGTGGGTTGCCATTCCTTCCTCAATGGGATCTTCTAAACCCAGGGATTGAACCCGCATCTCCTGCGTCTCTGACATTGGCAGTTTAGTTGTTTACCCCTAGTGCCACCTGGGCAGCCCAGAAGAAAGCTAATGTTTCAAAATATACTGATGGCTGTGAGAAACATCACACAGAATCCAAATGTTGATTAACACAAGCACCAATTTGTCCTTTCTGGTATTTATGATTCATAATCAATTCTAGAATGTATATATATTTTTCTCTCTACTGGCTACTTCTGGAGAACCAATTTTCAGTTTCTAGGTTCTCTGCTCAGGGCCAAGGCTCTGGTTAGCAGAAAGTGAAAGTGAAGTCACGTAGTCATGTCCGACTATTTGCGACCCCATGGCTTGTAGCCTACCAGATTCCTCTGTCCATGGAATTTTCCAGGTAAGAGTACTGGAGTGGGTTGCCATTTGTGGCTCAGATGGTAAAGAATCTGCCTGCAATTCGGGAGACCTGGGTTCAATCCCTGGGTTGGGAAGATGCCCTGGAGAAGGGACATGCTACCCATTCCAATATTCTGGCCTGGAGAATTCCACATGCTATATAGTCCATGGGGTTGAAGAGTCGGACATGACTAAATGACTTTCTGGTTAGCAGAAGTAATGATATAGAGAATCTTGCCCAAAACAATTAAATGGAGTCATCATCATTAAAATTCCCTGTTCCTCCATCTGGTACAAAAGTGCTCCCAACATTTTACTGTTCTTTGCTCTGATTTTCTTTATCCTCATCTTCATTTACTAAATGACTTGAACCCAGAGAGAAAGAGAAAAAAAAAATTGTCAGTGGATTTTGGTCTACATAGCAGGAAGTGGTGGTGGGGAAGCTTTTCTCCACTTAAACATAGTTGAGTGAGGGATCCTTCTGAAGCTTGAATTAAATAACTTTAAAAAAAAATAATGTCTTATTAATAAAATATGTCCTTTCCTGGTTGTGCCCTGAGTTCTTAGATTTTCCTTAGCCAACCATGGTAGGGTGTGGATGGTCTGAGATTGGATGTTGGCTTCTGAGAACTTATGCTCTGATCCAATTTTTCCTGATGTTTATTGTCATTCTTCTTAAGTGTTATTTGACATTAACCTCATTTTTCCCTGTTTCCATTTGAGTGACTCTATAATTTGGCCACGTGATGTGAAAAGCCAACTTATTAGAAATATCCTGATCCTAGGAAAGATTGAAGGCAGAAGGAGAAGGGGAAAACAGAGGATGAGATGGTTGGATGGCATCACTGACTCAATGGGCATGAGTTTGAGCAAGTTCCAGGAGATGGTGAAGGACAGGGGAGCCAGAAGTGCTGCAGTCCATTAGGTCACAAACAGTCAGCCACAAATGAGTGACTGAACAACAAATTTCTTCTGATATATGGTGGCTCAGAGGTTAAAGCGTCTGCCTCCAATGTGGGAGACCTGGGTTCGATCCCTGGGTCGGGAAGATCCCCTGGAGAAGGAAATGGCAATCCACTCCAGTATTCTTGCCTGGAGAATCCCATGGACGGAGAAGCCTAGTAGGTTACAGTCCTCGGGGTCGCAAAGAGTCGGACATGACTGAGCGAGTTCACCTCACCTCATATATTTATATAGTTAAAGCTCAGGTCAAATCCAAAAGTCTTAATACACTTAAAACACATTTCCAGATATAAATGAAATCAATCTGTTATTAAGAGTATTATCAGGGTACAGGTTTATATGAACTTAGTAAAGTGTTTAACCAAGTTGATTCATATTTTCTTGCTTAAAGAGAATGTCTAACTTGAAAGTAGTCTCTGAAGAGGGCTCTATTTTTTTGCTCTGTTGAAATCAATACTTTAATTAAAGTCCAAGGCCATAATGATCAGATTAAAGGACATGCCTAAAGTATAAGATGACAATTTCAGAAACAAATAATATTGACATACTGACAGAATGAGACAGATCTAACAAGCAGAGGAACAATTTGTGTTATAAACTATGTTAAGGATTTGATGGCAGCCATGTTCATAAATCCATTTTAGTGATTAAAACAAATTAATTTGGCTATTTACATAGGCTCACATGTAAATTGAAGAGGAGTTGTGAACCCATGATGATGTCCCAAGATGATAGATTTACATTTAATATGTATATTCAAGGCTTAACCACTATCGGGAATTGTAAATATCCTTAATAAACACTTAATGTCAGTGGTCTCATCAGTGTGAGTCCCTAGCATTAGTAGAATCATAAATAGCAGGGCTGGGAGGAAAGTTAGATGGCATCCAGTCAATAAAACTATGCTCCAAAGTAGACCCTTTCTCTGACTGCCCCCCCAACACAATTAATTTCCCAATTCTACTCTCTCTTACTCCACCGTGTAGAAATGTCTAGTCCCATGCATTCACTGTACTGTCTTGGATTTCATATAGGCCCATCCCTCTCACTAATAGTGAAAGCCTTCAGGGCATAAATATAATGCTTGTATTTACAGTACCTAGGATAGTTTCTGACATATTGGAAAATATTTTTTTTTTTGAGAGTCATGAGTGAATGTTTGCTTCATATTTTGAAGTCACATGTGATTATTTGTGTTTATTGATATAAAAATTATTTGTATGATATTGCTATTTCCTTCAGATTATTTATCTAATTTAAAATCCTACACTACACATCTAAACAGGATTAGTTTCCAATTGTTATCAATTCCAGTTAATTTTTGGCAATTTCACCCTATGCAAATAAAAATAAATACATTCTAACACTATAAACCAGGGGCTTCCCTGGTGGCTCAGAGGTTAAAGCGTGTGCCTGCAATGTGGGAGACCTGGGTTCGATCCCTGGGTTGGGAAGATCCCCTGGAGAAGGAAATGGCAACCCACTCCGGTATTCTTGCCTGGAGAATCCCATGGACGGAGGAGCCTGGTGGGTTGCAGTTCATGGGGTCACAAAGAGTCGGACACGACTGAGCGACTTCACTTCACTTCAATACTATAAACCAAGTATAGCATCTCAAAGCACACAAACTTTTTCATATAATTAGTAATGTTTATTTTAAGCTTACTTATCTCTACCTGAATTATCTGTCTCTAACAAAATTGAAAGATTATTTGTCAAAAGCCAAAATATTTTGTGTCTCTGGCAACATCCTTATATTCCACTAATGCTATTTTATTTTTTAAAATACAAGATTTTCCTTGCAGGATCTGTTACGTTTTAATAAATACTGTGTGTACTCAGTCATTCAGTTGTGTTCAACTTTTTGGGACCCCATGATCTGAGGCCCACCAGTCTCTTCTGTCCTTGGGATTCTCCAGACAAGAATACTGGAATGGGTTGCTGTTTCATATTCCAGGAGATCTTCCTGATCCAGGGATTACACTCTCATTTCTTATGTCTCCTTCCTTGACAGGTGAATTCTTTGCCACTGTGTCACCTGGGAAGCCCTAATGAATACTAGCTTTTAGAATAAACTGCAGCTAACTTACTGCTCACTTCATCTGATGAGTAATATATTTAGAAATTTAAGAATATTGTGGTCTTACTTTCAGATACTCCTTGTCCACTGGCTGGGAAGTGGTATGCAGACATTGGAGACCTTGTAAATTAAGGAGTTGAGGAATTGTGTAAGATACTGAGAGAAAAAATAAATTCCTTTAGCTTTTGCAATCTCTGCTAGTTTAGAGCAGTGGCTCTGTTGAGGTACTGGTGCTACACAGAAAACCATGAGTAGATTACAGTCTGAATAAGGAAGAGCTATTCCTGGATGGAACAGACTTTTTCTATAGTATGCAGGGATGGAGTCCAGACATGGCCATGCTACCTTCTTTCCATGGATGATGAGGAAAGCCAATGCTGAATTAAAGAAAAATAAATAAAAACATAAATATTAACCTCTAAAGTGGCCATTTCAACAACAAATTGGAAAGCTGAGGGAGATGAAATTGTCCTGCCAGAACTACCCACATTACTTTTTCCATCCAGGTGCCTGGATGATGAAAGGATTACGCAAAATTACAGCCACCAGCCTTGCAGGTGAGTTCATCTGACAACACTGAGTCAGGCAAGGAGGAAATGCAGGCAAATCTCCTCAATGTGCTCATGGAAAAAGACCTCCTGTCTGTCAAAGGGCAGAAAACAGAAATGAATGAGTAAAAATGTCCAGCGAGCACTTATGAAAAGATCCTAAAACATAAAAGGAAAAACACTTAAAAAATGAATGTGTTAAATTGAAGTAATGTTTGAGCACATTTGCTTCATTCTACCCCCAATAAAATTACAGAAAGTACACACAATTGAGTATACACCAGCTCTCCAGCTTTTGAGTCAGCCCCTATCTCATATTAAAATATTGACATCAATGTTCCCTTTCCCACGATTTTATCATTCCAGGAGTTTGAGGGGAGACTAAATTCTTCTTGGTGATCAATTTAGTAACATAATCAATTTCTCTTACTTGTGAAGTTACACCATAAAAACACACAAAACAATGATACTTATAGTGTCTAAACTCTCAAGATACACAATTAAGGTTTGAGCCAAGAGACACTGGCCAATGGTAAGGATGTATAAATGTTGTGTGTGTGTGTGTGTTTGGTTGTTGCAGATCATTTGCTTTACTACAAAAATAATAGATTTTAGAGATGTTCTTTAATTCTTTGTTAAGTATTAAACAATAAACTTGCTAGTATTGCATACATGTCTATGCAAGTACATGTGCATGTACACACACACACACAGTCTACAATCTACAGATTCATAAAGTGAAAATATGAAACCAAAAATTTTAAAAAATGACAAAAATAAAGCACAGGTGACAGTGAGAGGGAAAAAACTGTATTAATCAATTATAAAATGCATAAAATGTTATTATATACTAGCTGCAAAAGCCACATAGAATTTGTTTTTTAATTTTTTTTTAATTTTAAAAAATTATGTAAAATAAAATTAATACATAAGACAGGCTCAATAAATTGGAGAAATGCAGAAAAAATGAGAAGGTGAAGAAAGGTTAATATTACAGTGAAACAAGGCAAAAAAGAAACGTATGGAAAAAAAATAAAGTGTATTGAGTCCCTAACACTGTATATTAGACACTTTTTTATACTCTGTAAGTAGCATCTGCATCAACATTAATTAAGGAAAAATCTCCAGATTGTCAGGAATGGCTGTCAGCTTTCAAGCTGGGACAGGAAGTCAATGGGTTCCATTGCTCCTTGGCTTGGCTGTCCATCCTTTTCACTTCATTCTTGTTCTCCCCAAGGTAAGGTCCACGGTGGTAGTATATGCTTCTTTTGTGTACTTTCCTATCCCCAGAACCTGGAAGCCCACCTGGTAAAGTAAAGAATGGTCCATGATTGTTCCTTGAGAATGAATAGAAGAATAAACCTCTCCACAATTATCTTCTGTTTCTGTCCATCGAATTCACCCCAAGTCACTCCCATCCCTTCTACGTTCCTGCAATTGGAGAGAGCAATGCTATACTTGAAAAGTATCAGCCCCTCCCCCCCACCAAGTCCCCTGCATGATAAACACCTGGCTTTGTGACTCTTTGCCCCAGAATGTGGATTTGATTCCTGTTAAAAATCTCTCCCTTTTCCTCTCCTTTTGTACTTTATCTCCATTTGTCTTTTCAATGTCTTATATAAAAAATAATTTTATGGTCAGGCCACTCAAGATCAATTTTCTCTTGCTCCCTGTACCTCCCCAGCCAGACCAGTGCCTGCTTCACCTGCACCCTCTGCACATGAATGACCTTCTTACATACCCAGGCCAGGCCCAGCTGGTAATCATTCTGATTAAAGGGACAGTGTGGGGCATGGCCCTCTGCTGGTTTCCTTGATAAGTAATGAGTCCACCTAAACTCAACTCCCCTATAACTGGTAATCTCCCCTTCCTTTCTGAGAGCTAAGATTGCTGCCAAGCACTACCTACTATCCTCTGCATGCAGCAGGGTGTCAGTCCATGGCCCTGCTTCAGATATGTAAGCTCCCCTACCCATTAAATAACTGATGTCTTTGTTGTTGACTCCAGGCTCTTTCTTCCATCTTGAAGCTGGGAGAGTACAGGCCTTGAAGGCCTGCATGGTACAACAAGAACACAGCTAGATTTTCTCCCTTAAACTGAGATTTTCTTTCAAAGGCTGGATTTAATTAATATCTTTACATTATTTATATTTATTTCTTATTTAAATTAAATTATTTTATTTTAGTGCAATTTTAGATTTATAGAAATTTTGGACAGCAAGGATAGACACAAAAACGTTTCCATATTCTCCCCTGACACCTGCACAATTTTTCTTATTATTAACATCTTGCCTTAATGTTGTATGTTTTTAACAGTTTATGAACTGGTGTGAGCACATTATCATTAACTAAAGCCCATAGTGTATCTTAGAATCCATAATATCTGTTGTAGTTTCAACATTTTTTTCAAATGTCATATATCTGCTGCCAGAGCTGTTCCATGTCTTTGCTCACAACCCACCAATCCACATCTTTAGAAGGATTGTCTTTGCTCACAATACTTGATCCATCCTTTGCTGCTGATGTTGCTAGGTTGCTTCAGTTGTGACCGACTCTGTGCAACCTCATAGACTGCAGCCTACCAGGCTCCACTGTCCTTGGGATTCTCCAGGCAAGAACGCTGGAGTGGGTTTCTATTTCCTTCTCCAATGCATGAAAGTGAAAAGTGAAAGTGAAGTCGCTCAGTCATGTCCGACTCCTAGCGACTCCATGGACTGCAGCCTACCAGGCTCATTGGTCCATCGAGTTTTCAGGCAAAAGTACTGGAAGGGGTTTCATTGCCTTCACCCACCCTTTAGCAAGAGTTTATATAAATCTATAACTTAAAGGGTCCTCAGATAAGAAAAGTGAAAGTGAAAGTCACTCAGTCATGTCTGACTCTTTGCAAATAGCTGTGAAAAGAAGAGAAGCGAAAAGCAAAGGAGAAAAGGAAAGATATAAGCATCTGAATGCAGAATTCCAAAGAATAGCAAGAAGAGATAAGGAAGACTTCTTCAGTGATTAATTCAAAGAAATAGAGGAAAAAACAGAATAGGAAAGACTAGAGATCTCTTCAAGAAAATTAGAGACACCAAGGGAACATTTCATGCAAAGATGGGTTCAATAAAGGACAGAAATGGTATGGACCTAACAGAAGCAGAAGATATTAAAAAGAGGTGGCAAGAATACACAGAAGAACGGTACAAAAAATATCTTCGTGACTCGGATAACTACGATGGTGTGATCACTCACCTAGAGCCAGACATCTGGAATGTGAAGTCAAGTGGGCCTTAGAAAGCATCACTACGAACAAAGCTAGTGGAGGTGATGGCATTCCAGTTGAGCTATTTAAAATCCTGAAAGATGATGCTGTGAAAGTGCTGCACTCAATATGACAGCAAATTTGGAAAACTCAGCAGTGGCCACAGGATTGGAAAAGGTCAGTTTTCATTCCAATCCCAAAGAAAGGCAATGCCAAAGAATGCTCAAACTACCACACGATTGCACTCATCTCACATGCTAGTAAAGTAATGCTCAAAATTCTCCAAGCCAGGCTTCAGCAATACGTGAACCGTGAACTCCCTGATGTTCAAGCTGGTATTACAAAAGGCAGAGGAACCAGAGATCAAATTGCCAACATCTGCTGGATCATGGAAAAAGCAAGAGAGTTCCAGAAAAACATCTATTTCTGCTTTATTGACTATGCCAAAGCCTTTGACTGTGTGGATCACAATGAACTGTGGAAAATTCTGAGAGAGATGGGAATACCAGACCACCTGAACTGCCTCTTGAGAAATTGTATGCAGGTCAGGAAGCAACAGTTAGAACTGGACATGAAACAACAGACTGGTTCTAAATAGGAAAAGAAGTACGTCAAGGGTGTATATTGTCACCCTGCTTATTTAATTTATACGCAGAGTACATCATGAGAAATGCTGGACTGGAAGAAACACAAGCTGGACTCAAGATCGCCAGGGGAAATATCAGTAACCTCAGATATGCAGATGATACCACCCTTATGGCAGAAAGTGAAGAGGAACTAAAAAGCCTCTTGATGAAAGTGAAAGAGGAGAGCGAAAAAGTTGCCTTAAAGCTCAACATTCAGAAAATGAAGATCATGGCATCTGGTCCCATCACTTCATGGGAAATAGATGGGGAAAGAGTGGAAACAGTGTCAGATTTTATTTTTTTGGGCTCCAAAATCACTGCAGCTCGTGACTGCAGCCATGAAATTAAAAGACGCTTACTCCTTGGAAGAAAAGTTATGACCAATCTAGATAGCATTTTCAAAAGCAGAGACATTACTTTGCCGACTAAGGTCCATCTAGTCAAGGCTATGGTTTTTCCAGTAGTCATGTATGGATGTGAGAGTTGGACTGTTAAGAAGGCTGAGTTCGGAAGTACTGATGCATTTGAACTGTGGTGTTGGACAAGACTCTTGAGAGTCCCTTGGACTGCAAAGAGATCCAACCAGTCCATTCTGAAGGAGATCAGCCCTGGGATTTGAAGGAATGATGCTGAAGCTGAAACTCCAGTACTTTGGCCACCTCATGAGAAGAGTTGACTCATTGGAAAAGACTCTGATGCTGGGAGGGATTGGGGGCAGGAGGAGAAGGGGATGGCAGAGGAGATGAGTTGGCTGGATGGCATCACTGACTCGATGGATGTGAGTTTGAGTGAACTCTGGGAGTTGGTGATGGATAGGAATGCCTGGTGTGCTGCGATTCATGGGGTCGCAAAAAGTCGGACAGGACTGAGCGACTGAACTGAACTGATCTGAACTGATCCTATACAGTCCTTGGAACTCTCCAGGCCAGAATACAGGAGTGGGTATCAGAGAAGGAAGGAAACTATGAATAAACAAACAAAAGAAGAATCTGGAGGGGCCAAGTGGCTAAGAATCTGACAGACCCTGAGTCTCTTTATATGTAGATTTTCCTATATTAGCATATTAAACAACACCCCTGCCCATTGTTCCATGGTCAGGACTGGACCTTAAGGATCAAAAAGGATAAAATGGGAGTGGCAGCCCCCTTTCTCAAAAGAGCCCTGCCTCTTCCTTTGTAGATTAATCCCTGTGCCTCCCAGCATCTGCCTCACTCCTGCATTTGTCTTTACACTTTAAAATTAAATTGTTCTCCCCACATCAGGGAGAACTTGATCTGTGAACTTAGTTCCCACTTCTCCATTCTCTGGCCAGTGAATATAGTTTATGCTGTACGGATCTCAGCTTTGAATGCAAGAGGAAAAAGGACCTTCTCCCTCAAGGCAGAGAGCCTCAGCTACACTAAGGCCTAATCAGGGTTCATACAACTTAACAGTGAAAGGGAAGTCACTCAGTCCTGTTCAACTGTTTGCGACCCCATAGACTGTAGCCCACCAGGCTTCTCTATCCATGGGATTTTCCAGGCAAGAGTACTGGAGTGGGTTGCCATTTGGCAACATATCCATCATTTCAATGCCCCATAGAATAGTTGCACTGCCCAAAAAAAACTCATTGAGCTCAACTTTTTCATCTCTCTCTCCTCCCCAAGTTTCTGGCAACCATTCATTTTTTTGCTGTCTTTTCATTCTTTTTTTCAGAATGATTCATATTATGTAATATTTAACATTGTCAGGCTGGCTTCTTTCACTTAGTAATACGTATTAAGTTTCTTCCATGTCTTTTCACACCTTAATAGCTCACTTCTTTTTAACACTGAATATATACTTTGGTACAGATATACAAGAATTTGTTTATTCACTTATCTATTGAAGGATATCTTGTTATTTGGGACACTTATGAATAAAGCTACTATAAAAGTTCATTTGCAAGTTTGTATATGGACATAAATTTCAACTCATTTGAGTACATGCCAAGGAATACAATGGCTGAATGGTAAGATAATGTTATCTTATGAGAAATTGCCACATTGTCTTTCTGAGTGGTTGTATCATTTTGTATTTCTACCAGCAATGAATGAGAGCTTCTATCACTCCACACCCTCCTCAGTATTTGGTGTTCTCAGTGTTTGGATTTTGTTCATTCTAATAGGGATGTGTTGATAGTCTGTTGTTTTAATTTACTGCAAGGAGATCCAACCAGTCCATTTGGAAGGGGATCAACCCTGGGTGTTCTTTCGAGAGAATGATGCTAAAGCTGAAACTCCAGTACTTTGGCCACCTCATGCGAAGAGTTGACTCATTGGAAAATACTCTGATGTTGGGAGGGATTGGGGGCAGGATGAAAAGGGGACTACAGAGGATGAGATGGCTGGATGGCATCACTGACTTGATGGACGTGAGTTTGAGTGAACTCCGGGAGTTGGTGATGGACAGAGAGGCCTGGCGTGCTGCAGTTCATGGGTTCACAAAGAGTCGGACACGACTGAGTGACTGAACTGAACTGAATATATATAATGTTGAACATCTTTCTGAATGCTTATTTGTCATCTTTGTATCTTCTTTGATAAGATATATCATGATTTGTCCATTTTCAAATTGAGTTCTCTGAGTTTTAAGTGTCCATTGTATATTTTGGATTCAAATTCTTTATTAGACATGCATTTTGGTCATATTTTCTCTGAGCCTGTGACTTGGTTTTTCATTATCTTAATAGAGTCTATGACAAGGCAGATGATTTAATTGAATCCAACTTATTTTTTTTTTTTCACAGAACCCCAGGAGATGTGTATAAGAGACAGAAAGTCCCCAATTCCTGAAGGGTTTCAGCAAAGCACTTTTAAAGGTAAGGTGACAAAGGGGCATGGTTAGTTTTTGCAGACTTCCTCTTGTGGGATTCCTTTGTTCTTTCATCTGTCCATGTAGGTCAGGTCATGATATTCCTATAAAACTCCAACAAGAAAAATGCTGCTCTCTGTTCTGCAAATGTCTGTCTCTATATGAATGGACTATTGGAGGTCAGACGCCTGAAGTTAGGCTTCCTGTATATTTCATGCTATAAGCAATGTGCCTTTACAAAAGGTGCAGTGTCAGAATGAGTAAGCACAGGAAAAGAAACATTTAATATGAAGCTATATTTGCTCCTCCCTACTGCAGAAGTTTAGAGTTTAGTGTCTTAAATTTGTATCTATAAACCAATTTCAATTAAAGATTGCAAGAGGGATAAAGTTCGTGTCTCGATTCACTTTTTTACATGGAAGTGTCTATTTGCTCCAGAATCATTTGTTGAGAAGACAGCAAATCTTATTTCTAAGTTGCCTTTGCCCTTTTGTCAAAGATTAGTTGTCTCCATTTATGTAGTTCTATATCTGAGCTCTTTATTCTGTTCTGTTGATCTACTTGTACATTTTTATTGCTAAAACATATGTATTTATTTATATTTGTTTATACTATTTTATTTATATTTATTCAATGGAACTGTCTTTGCCCTGAATCTTATTTTGAAGTATTGTATAAATGTGTCTTCTTTTTAGGATGAATTAAATTCTAAACTAAATTGACCAAACAATGTGTAGAGCTAATCAGAGTATCTATTTCCAGAATAAAATAGCAATCTACTTTATACATTATTTTTGCCAACTATTTTCTTGCATACTATATTTGAAAACTCAAAATCAGTCATCATGACTATTTTTCACATAGTCAATGCTTAATTTTATGTTTAGGTTTTACAGCTTACTAATTCATTACTTACATCATCTCACTCCTGCCATCTGCACTTATTTTCCTCTTTCTCTAGGTATATCATTTCCTTGTTATTAACAAGCACATATCAGTGATAAATTCTAATAGCTTGTCTTCTAGCAATGTTTTTATTTCACTTATACTTTTGAATGGTAATTTATAAGGATATAAATCTCTAGAATGTCATCATTTTCTTTGAGAGAACTTACAATTGTTCTCTCATTTCTTCTGAATTCTTGAAATATTCCATCAGTGTAATTCATGGGTGAGCAAGTTTTCTTTAAAGGAACAAGGAGTAAATATTTTCGGTTTTGCAGCCTTCTGGTTTATGTCACAACTATTCTTCTCTGCCTACATTGTACAAAAGCAATCCTCCACAAAATATTTATTCACAAAATAGGCTGTAGGTTTATTAACCTCTGATTGGCTGCTATTATTTTTTTATTTGATTTATCTTTTGTCACTAATTATAACATTTTTACTTTGTACATAGAGTTATGAATATTAAATAGATGTGGGTGGTCCAGTGAATATGCGAGAGCCAATCTGGGCAAGAAAAATGTGGAGGACATAAGTGGATGTTGATTCAGCTGACTCTGGTATGGTGAGATAGTTGCTGCTGACTTGTTGGGCATCTTTGTGCATGACCAAATGTCAATTGGAATGAATTGAATCTCATTGAGTAACAGAGTTGATGCTTGTCTACAACTAGAAACATGACTTCTCTCCCTAAAACCAAGCATATAAATGGTGACTGGATAGGGAAAGGATGGTAAACAAAATGAATAATTGCCTGAATTTAAATTTAAAGTGACTGGGGAATACACTATCTCTTCCTAATCTAATCTCATCTAATCTTATATTAATAAATAAATAAGTTTTCCTCGCCGACGCCGTCCACGCTCCAAATTCCCTGGACCCCCTGGGGCTGGACCCCGGCAGTTACTTCATGCAACAAGGAGAATTTGAGGATGTGACATATCTGCATTGTATGTTCAAGCAGTTTCTTATGATAAGTAGCATTTTCCAGGATTACATAGTTTCTAGTTTTGTTTTTACCAAAAAAAATTGTGAGCTAGGACAATCATATCAAAAGCACTCCATAAAGGATCTCCTTTTAACAAATATCATTAGTCTTCATATTAATCCATATCATCAGGTTTACAAAGCATTTAAACCTAACCATCTACCTTCTTTTATTCTCAGTGTGTACTTAATAGTAGAAAGAAATGAATCTTAGGCTATTTAATTAACTCTTTTCTTCCTTCTAAAAAAAATTAACTTGACAAGAGAACAAAAGAAGAAAAAGACCTATAAAACAAATCCAAAACAATTAACAAAATGGCAATAAGAACATACATATTTATAGTTACCTTAAATGTAAATGGATCAAATATGTCAACCAAAAGTCATAGACTGGCTGAATGAATACAAAAATAAGACCCATATATATGCTGTCTACAAGAGACCTAATTCATATCTAGAGACAAATATAGGTTGAAAGTGAGGGGATGAAAAATGGTATTCTATGCAAATAGAAATCAAAAGAAAACTGGAGTAGCTGATCTCTATTAGATAAAATAGAATTTAAAATAAAGATTGTTACAAGATACAAAGAAGATCATGACCTAATGATCAAGGGATCAGTCCTAGGAGAATATATAATAGTCATAAATATACATCACCCAACATAGGTGCACATCAATATATAAGGTGAATACTAACAACCATAAAAAGGAAAACTGACAGTAACACAAAAATAATGGGAACTTTAACACCCTAGTCACATCGATGGACTGATCATCCAGACAGAAAATCAATAAACACCAGCCTTAAGTTACTTGTGAGACCAATGGACTTACTTGATACTTATAGAACATTCTATCTAAATGCAGCAGAATATATTTTTTCTCAAGTGCACACATAACATTCTCGAGGATAGATCATATCTTGTGCCAGAAAGGAAGCCTCTATTAATTTAAGAAAATTGAAACAATATCAAGCATCTTTTCCAACTGCAATTCTTTGAGATTAGAAAAATATTACAGGAAAAAAATTTAAAAAGCACAAAGATGTGGAAGCTAAACAATATGTTACTAAACAATCAGTGGATCACTGATGAAGCCAAAGAAAAGGAAAAAAAAAAAATGTAACAAATGATAACTGAAACACAATGATCCAAAATGTATAGGACACAGAAAAAGCAGTGCTCATAGGGACATTTATGACAATAAAATCTTACCTCAGGAAATAAGAAAAATTTCAAATAAAAAACCTATTGTTACACTTAAAGCAACTAGAGAAACAAACATAACCCAAAATTAGTAGAAGGAAAAAAATCATGAGGATCAAAGCATAAATAAATAAAATGGAATTTTAGATCAATGAAATGGAATTTTAGATCTATGAAACTAAAATCTGGTTCTTTGAAAAGATAAGCAAAATTGATAAACCTTTAGCTAGACTTATCAGGAAAAAAAAAGGGAGAGAATCCAAGTAAATAAAATTATAAATGAAAAGGGAATAGTTACAAGTGACACCACAGAATTACAAAGGACCATAACAGACTACTATAAGTAAGTCTATGCCAATAAAATGGAAAATCTAGAAGAAATGGGCAAATTCTGAGAAATACACAGTCTCCCAAGACTAAACTGGGGAGAAATAGAAAATATGAACAGTCCAATTACAAGTAATTAAATTGAATCTGTGATTAAAAACTCCAAATAACCAAAAGTTCAGAACCGAAAAATGGAAAATCTAGAAGAAATGGGCAAATTCTGAGAAATACACAGTCTCCCAAGACTAAACTGGGGAGAAATAGAAAATATGAACAGTCCAATTACAAGTAATTAAATTGAATCTGTGATTAAAAACTCCAAATAACCAAAAGTTCAGAACCGAATGGCTTCATAGGTAAATTCTATGCAACATTTAAAGAAGATTTTACACCTGTTCTTCACTAATTGAAAAAAAAAAAAACTGCAGATGAAGAAAAATTTCCAAACTCGTTCTCTTAGGCCACCATCACCTTAATACCAAAATGAGACAAAAATAGAACAGTAAATAAAAAGAAAATTAAAAGCTGATATCACTGATAAATTTAGATACAAAAATACTAGCAAACTGAAACCAACAATATAGTAAAAGAATCATATACCATAATCAAGTGGGATTTACCTCAGAGATGCAAGGATTTTTCAATACCCACAAATCAATCAGAGTGATACAACATTAACAATTTCAAGAATTAAAAAACATATGATTACCTCAATAAGTGCAGAAAAAGTTTTGATGAAATTCAACATCCATTTATGATAAAAATTCTCCAGAAAGTGGGCATAGAGGCAATATACCTCAACATAATAAAAATCATACATGACAAACCCACAGTTAACATCATTCTTGAAAGTGAAAAGCTGAAAGCATTTCTTCTAAAATCAGGAATAAGATAAAGATGTTCACTCTCATCACTTTTATTCATCACATTTTTGGAAGTCTAACCATGGCAATCAGAGAAGAAAAAGAATCCAAATTGGAAGAGAATAAGTAAAACTACCATAGTTTGCAGATAACATGTTATACATAGCAAACCCTAAGGACACTATCAGAAAATGATTAGAGTTCATTGATGAATTTGGCAAACTAGCTGAATACAAAATTAGTATACATAATTTAGTCATAGTACTTTATACTAACAATGAAATATCATAAATTGAAATTAAGGAAATAAATCCATTTACCATCTCATCAAAAAAGTAGTAATAGGTACTATAATTGGACTGGATTGCTCAAGTAGTGTTTCCAAACTCTTTTTTTTATCATATATATATATACACATATATATATATACACATATATATATATATATTATGCACTCATCTCACATGCTAGCAAAGTAATGCTCACAATTCTCCAAGGCACGTTTCAACAGTACATGAACTGTGAACTTCCAGATAATCAAGCTGTATTTAGAAAAGGCAGAGGAACCAGAGATCAAATTGCCAACATCTGCTGGATCATTGAAAAAGCAAGAGCATTTCAGAAAGACAGCTACTCCTTTATTGACTATGCCAAAGCCTTTGACTGTGTGGAGCACAACAAACTGTGGAAAATTCTTCAAGAAATGGGAATAACAGAATACCTGACCTGCCTCCTAAGAAATCTGTATGCAGGTCAAGAAGCAGGTCAAGAAGTGGACATGGAACAACAGACTGGTTCCAAATTAGGAAAGGAGTATATCAAGGCTGTCTATTGTCACCCTACTTACTTCACTTATGCAGAGTAAATCATGCAAAATGCCAGGCTGGATGAAGCACAAGCTGGAATGAAGATTCCTGGGAGAAATATCAATAACCTCAGATATGCAGATGACACCACCCTTATGGCAGAAAGTGAAGAACTAACTAAATGGCCTCTTGGGAAAGAAGAGAGTGAAAAAGCTGGCTTAAAACTAATATAGCCACTATGGAAAACAGTGTGGAGATTCCTTAAAAAACTGCAAATAGAACTGCCTTATGACCCAGCAAGCCCACTTCTAGGCATACACACTGAGGAAACCAGAATTGAAAGAGACACATGTACCCCAATGTTCATTGCAGCACTGTTTATAATTGCCAGGACATGGAAACAACCTAGATGTCCATTAGCAGATGAATGGATAAGAAAGCTGTGGTACATATACACAATGGAGTATTACTCAGCCATTAAAAAGAATTCATTTGAATCTGTTCTAATGAGATGGATGAAACTGGAACCTATTATACAGAGTGAAGTAAGCCAGAAAGAAAAACACCAATACAGTATACTGACACATATATATGGAATTTAGAAAGATGGCAATGATGACCCTGTATGCAAGACAGCAAAAGAGACACAGATGTATAGAACGGACTTTTGGACTCTGTGGGAGAGGGAGAGGGTGGGATGATTTGGGAGAATGGCATTGAAACATGTATACTATCATGTAAGAACGAAGCACCAGCCTATGTTCGATACAGGATACAGGATGCTATCTAATGAGATGGATGAAACTGGAACCTATTATACAGAGTGAAGTAAGCCAGAAAGAAAAACACCAATACAGTATACTGACACATATATATGGAATTTAGAAAGATGGCAATGATGACCCTGTATGCGAGACAGCAAAAGAGACACAGATGTATAGAACGGACTTTTGGACTCTGTGGGAGAGGGAGAGGGTGGGATGATTTTGGAGAATGGCATTGAAACATGTATACTATCATGTAAGAATGAAGCACCAGCCTATGTTCGATACAGGATACAGGATGCTTGGGGCTGGTACACGGGGATGATCCAGAGAGAGGATATGGGGTGGGAGGTGGGAGGTGGATTCAGGATTGGGAGCTCATATACACCCGTGGTGGATTCATGTCAATGTATGGCAAAACCAATATGGTATTGTAAAGTAAAATAAAGTAAAAATAAAATTTAAAAAAAAATCATTAGTATAAACCAGTGTAAAAAAAATAAATAAATAAAGTGACTGGGGAGAAAAGTTAAAATTGGCTAAGATTACATATTCTGGCATGAGACAGATTAGGAACTTAAATGTAGTATCAGACTTCTATTCAGAGCTTAAAAATATAACCTTTCAGATGAGAGATTTAATTGTTTCACACTTACGCTGTTTGATAGATCTTCTTTTCAAACATGTATTATACCTCTGTTTTCTTTTATCTTTATATGTAATAGAATCAATGTGGCATATTTTAAACATTTCTAATTTTAGAATCAGAAGTTTTACATCTGAACCATAATTTCACCAGATGTCATCCATAAATCTTGCATTCATTATTCAAAAATAAATCTTAAGAACTAGTGCAAATTGTAGCTCCAGCTCAGGGTAAGTAGTGGCCACAATACCAGTATGAGGAAACACATTGCCTTCCTGAAATTTGACAGTTACAGGAAAGAGAAAAAGACTTTAGAAATCACATAGGAAGATAGTTCATGGGTTTAAAGGGAATAATCAAGTTGCTATGGAAATACTTTTGACAAAACCTCCCTTAAGTGGTTTAGAGAATCCAAGCTGGTTTTGAAGTATCAGTTAAATATATCCGTATGAAGATGGATTTTATATGAAGATTCATATAAAAATAGAATGAGCTAGATATACCTAGAATGAAAAAATGAAATAAATCATGATACAGGATTCACTGAGTAGTTGCAATTATTTCCTTGAAATTTTGATTATTCAGTGACTTTCTTCAATAAGAGATTACCTGACTGAATGCATGTTTTGAACGGACACTGATACAATTGTGTTGTATAACCATTGTGTTATTTAATGCCATTGTTTTAATAACCACCTACAAAGGGCACAGGAGAAGGCAATGGCACCCCACTCCAGTACTCTTGCTGGGAAAATCCCATGGATGGAGGAGCCTGATAGGCTGCAGTCCATGGGGTCACTAAGAGTCAGACACGACTGAGCAACTTCACTTTCACTTTTCACTTTCATGCATTGGAGAAGGAAATGGCAACCCACTCCAGTGTTCTTGCCTGGAGAATCCCAGGGATGGGGGAGCCTGGTGGGGGGCCATCTATGCGGTCACACAGAGTCTAACACGACTGAAGCGACTTAGCAGCAGCAGCACAAAGGGCACAAGCAGAGGTGAGAAAACCACAAGGAGAGTTTGACAGTTTCAGTGAGGGAGAACATGACTGATGTGATTGCTAATTTTGTGTGTCACATTTACTGGGCCATGGTACCCACATACAAATTGGAAATTATTCTGGATGTTTCTCTGAGGGCATTTTTGGGTAAGATTAACATTTAAATCAGTGGACTTTGAGTAAATTAGGTTTCCCTCCCTAACACCAATCAATTGGTGTTAAGCCTCACCCAAGCAATTGTTGACCTGAGCAACTGGCTTCCCTCAGACAAGAGAGAATTCTGCTAGCAAATAGCTTTTAGACTTGCCAACCTATATAATCATGAACTTCTCCATAGCTCAGTAGGTAAAGAATCTGCCTGCAATGCCACAGACTTGGGTTTGATTATATATATATATGAAACATTGCATTGGACTTTTTCCTCTGGGAAACCCCAAATAATGTGACTGAATGAACTACACTGTTAATGATGTGGTTTGTGATATGTGAATGTACTTAAAAGATAAGCTTAACTTTATAGTAACTGTAAATTGTATAGGACAGAGCAAAAAACAGGCAAACAGAGAAGGTTATAGGTAAGCTGTAGTTCCTTTTACTGAAATAGGGACTTCCCTGATAGTTGGTAAAGAATCTGCCTGCAATGCAGGAGACCCCAGGTTGATTCCTGGGTTGGGAAGATGCACTGGAGAAGGGATAGGTTACCCACTCCAGTATTCTTGGGCTTCCCTTGTGGCTCAGCTGGTGAAGAATCTGCTAGCAATGCGAGAGACCTGAGTTTGATCCCTGGATTGGGAAGATTCCCTGGAAAAGGGAAAGGCTACCCACTCCAGTATTCTGGCCTGGAGAATTCATGGACTGTATAGTCCTTGGGGTCACAAACAATCAGACACGACTGAGCAACTTTCACTCACTCACTGAAATAGGAAACACAGATGGAAATCAAACCTTCAAGTGACAAAGAAGGACTAAGTTCTGTTTCATATATGTGCTGAAGGCAACCAAGGGATAGAGATTTTGTTTTTATTATTTATTTTTAACTGGAGTATAATTGTTTTAGAATATTATGTTGGTTTCTACCATGCATCAGCATGAACCAGCCAGAGGTATACATTTGTCCCCTCTCTCTTAAACGTCCCTCCCACCTTCCACCCTATCCCACCCCTTCACATTTTCACAGAACCCCAGGTTTGAGCTCCCTGAATCATACAGCAAATTTCCATTCGCTATCTAGTTTACATGTCTTTTAATGCTACTCTCTCATTTCATCCTACCTTATCTTTCACCCACTGTGTCCACAAGTCTGTTCCCTATGTCTGCATCACCATTGCTACCCTGCAGGTAGGTTCATCAGTACCATCTTTCTAGATTCCATATATATACATTAATACATGTATTTGTTTCTCTCTTTCTGACTTACTTCACTCTGTAAAATAGGCTCTAGTCTTACCACCTCATTGGAGCTGACTCAAACATGTTCCTTTATATGGCTGAGTAATATTCCATTTGGAGAAGGAAATGGCAACCCACTCCAGTATTCTTGCATGGAGAATAACATTAATACATGTATTTGTTTCTCTCTTTCTGACTTACTTCACTCTGTAAAATAGGCTCTAGTCTTACCACCTCATTGGAGCTGACTCAAACATGTTCCTTTATATGGCTGAGTAATATTCCATTTGGAGAAGGAAATGGCAACCCACTCCAGTATTCTTGCATGGAGAATACCATGGACAGAGGAGCCCGGAAGGCTACATTGCATAAATGTGCCATAATTTCTTTACACATTCCTGTATCAATGGATATCTAGGTTGCTTTCATGTCCTAGCTATTGGAAATAGTGTTTCAATGAACATGGAGGTACACGTGTCTTTTTCATGTATGGTTTCTTCAGAGTGAGATATTTGGGTTGTGAGATTGTTGTGTCATATGGTAGTTTTAGTCCTAATTTTTTAAGGCATCTACATACTGTTCTCCATAGTGGTTATATCGATTTGCATTCCCATCAGCTTTACAAGAGAGTTCTTTTTTACCTTCTCAGCATTTATTGTTTGTAAATTTTTTGATGATGGACTTTCTGACTAGTGTGAGTTGATGACTCATTGTAGTTTTGCAAGGACAGAGGAATTTATAAGCTGTTGTATTTAAAATTCACTGAAGAAGAAAAATCTGAGTTTTGGAGCATAAATCATAAATCATAACTGAAGCCACTGACATCATTTCATATTGTAAGAGTCACATTTTCACTGTAGATTTTAATATTATAATAATTAAAGTAGAAATAAGTGAAAAGTTCATGAAATCAGGGAATGCTGTCATTTTTAGTTCTGCAAGTAGCACATCATTTTAGTGCACATCATATGTGTAAGCATGTCTGGTGATGGGATATTCAATCTCTTGTGACAGCCAACTGCATACCTAGATCACAGCTCATTCAAGGAATGGTGGATGTGACAAAAGCAGAGATTCAGAGGAAAACACTTGTTAATTTGCAAATGTGTTGAAGCTATAAGTTTTAATTTAATAAAATGAAGTTTTTTATGCTTTAATGACATTACAATTCTTAAAAAAAAAAAAGCAATGATACATAAAGCCAGTGATACTGGTCTTTTTTAAAAGGAATTTTGACCTTACTATATACGACAAGGACAAAGCCACTGAGAGTAAAATCCAAGCCAAGTCCTAACTCCCTTTCTTACTGTAATGAAGGGCTAAGTGTCCATGTAAAGAAGATAGATTTGGAGAGTTGCCTGATAGACCTTCAATGAAGCCCATCTATGGGGTGAGATGGCAGGAATTTAGTTATATCCTAAACCAGTAAAATCAAAGAAGTAATAGGAACTTATTCTTGATATTAATTACCCATTCTTAAGAAATTACTGGGCAATTGCAGGTGATATTTGAAAGTTTGATTACCTAAATAATGCAGGACTCAACAGCAGAGCAGTACTATTTAAGCATCTGAGTACACAGTTTAATACATTATTTCATGAAATATTAATATTATGCCATTAATTTAAATTGATTTAGGCACACAAACTCTAATAGGAACAAGAAAATTGAAATATTGTTACAAAATCATAATGTCCTGCTCTTTGCAGAGACATTGACAGGAGTAGTGCTCAATTAAATATTATTTAACAGCTTTGTTAATGAACTAGAACAGGGAGTCAACAATATATGATGAACTTCAGAGAAAAACATGAATCAGTACATAAATCCCATGATCAGAGATGTACAGTACTAACGAAGTTTGATTAAAATACAAAATTAATCAACCTGTAAATGTACACAAAGTACATTAAGTCAAATAAGATACCAAGGGAGAAAGAAAGAAAACCAAAAACAACTCATGCCCCAAACTTTGCTAACTACTATCATGTACAAGCATAGACTAAATTCCATCACAGTCTTCCACTATTTCAAAGTAAGAAACACACCGTACTGAAAATAGATGGCCCCATACAGTATGATCTTAGAATACATGCTTGCCTTTGTCAAGCCTGACTCACATTCTTCTTATATAGACCATTTTTCTCTGGGTAGAAATATTATTCCTAATCCCTAGTCCCTAATTCTTAGTGTAGTCTTTCACAATAGAATAGAACCAGTTTCACAAAAACTGGTTCTTTTTCCTACATGGCTTTGCTGTGGCTACTTGCTTTATGAGATGACATTTCTGCTTACTATAGAGGGGCTCCTTCAGTTCAAGTGACCCTGTGGAAACTAGACTATGCCAGGTTAATATCTGTCAAGGGGAACATTTCAATTTTTCATTGTCTCACACACACACACACACACGAGTGACCGTCACACTCATACCCAGGAGGAGTTGGTTACCATTAATTGGTCAGTTTCAACAAAGTCAAGAGCTAAATTTTATAGACATGGATTCGGAAAGAAAAATTTTGAGTGAATTTTGAAACAATTATGATATATCTTTTTCTGGAGTTTTGTTTCCTCTACCCCTCAGCTGACCAGGCTGCACTGGAGGTTCTTTCCCACAAGCAAGTTGTGCTTGGAGACACTGGTTGAATGTTCACAGCCCTACTGGCTCAGAGGATAAAGCATCTACCTGCAATGCAGGAGAACCAGGTTTGATCCCTGGGTTGGGAAGATCCCCTGGAGAAGAAAATGGCAACCCACTCCAGTATCCTTGCCTGGAGAATCCCATGGACAGAGGAGCCTGGCAGGCTACAGTCCAGTTGGATACGACTGAGCAACTTCACTTTACTCCAGTCAGTGCAGTAGTAAGGTCTCAAGTTCAGATGTGAAGAGGCAAAGCAGATACTTGAGCCTAAGTTTGGGTTCAGATTCTAGCTCTATCTTTTGTTTTGTCAATGGAAAATCTCCACGTGGCTTCAGTTCAGTACAGTTCAGTCTCTCAGTCATGTCCGACTCTCTGTGACCCCATGGATCGCAGCAAGCCAGGCCTCCCTGTCCATCACCATCTCCCGGAATTCACTCAAGCTCACTGAGTCGGTGATGCCATCCAGCCATCTCATCCTCTGTTGTCCCCTTTTCTCTTGTCCCCAATCCCTCCCAGCATCATAGTCTTTTCCAATGAGTCAGCTCTTCACGTGAGGTGGCCAAAGTACTGGAGTTTCAGCTTTAGTATCATTCCTTCCAAAGAAACCCCAGGGCTGATTTCCTTCAGAATGGATTGGTTGGATCTCCTTGCAGTCCAAGGGACTCTCAAGAGTCTTCTCCAACACCACAGTTCAAAACCATCAGTTTTTCAGTGCTCAGCTTTCTTCACAGTCCAACTCTCACATCCATACATGATCACTGGAAAAACTATACCCTTGACTAGACAGACCTTTGTGGGCAAAGTAATGTCTCTGCTTTTCAATACGTGGCTTAGCCTAACTCTATAGAATTTAAATAGAGATTTTTAGATGAAGTCTACATCTGGTTACTGTGTTCTGTGCATATATTTCTTCAGAAAAGTTGGAAAAATGGGCTTTTTGATGCCATGATTACAGTGTCTCAGGGCCTTTAGATCAAATACCATCTAAATCTCATTTCATCAATTTTGAACCAAATTCCTCTGGTTTTCTGCTGAAGTTCTCAGATATGCAATAATCAAGGTATTTTCATTTTATTGGAAAATATATACTCTTTGTATATTGTATGTGATCAGAACAGACTTCTTATAACAGTTTTTAATCATTATGTGTTTGTGAAAAATAAACATTGATTACACAGTAAAGCCAATATATTTTGCGGGTGTGTATAGATTTTGTTGTTCAGTTGCCAAGTTATGTCTGACTCTTTGTGACTGCAACACACTGAGCTCCACTGTCCTTCATTATCTCTTGGAGTTTGCTCAAATTCATGTCCATTGAATCAGTGATGCTATCTAACCATCTCATTCTCTGTTGTCCTCTTCTCCTTTTGCCTTTAATCTTTCCCAGCATCAGGATCTTTTCCACTGAGGTGACTCTTCACATCTGCTGACCAAAGTATTGATGCTTCAGCTTCAGCATCAGTCCTTCCAATGAATATTCAGGATTGATTTCCTTTTGGATTGATTAGTTTGATCTTCTTGAAATTCAAGTGAGTCTCAAGAGTCTTCTCCAGTACCACAATTTGAAAGCACCAATTCTTTGTTGTTCAGCTCTCATATTTGTACATGACTACTGGAAAAACTACAACTTTGACTATGCAGACCTTTGTCCACAAAGTGATGGTTTTTAGCATGCTGTCTCAGCTTGTCATAAATTTTCCTTCCAAAGAGTAAGTGTCTTTTAATTTTGTGGGTACAGTCACCACTTGTAGTGATTTTAAAGCCCAAGAAAATAAAATCTGTCAGTCTTTCCACTTTTTCCTTTCTATTTGCCATGAAGTGATGGGACAGGATGCCATGATCTTACTATATATATATGTGTGTGTGTATATATATATATGTGTATATATATATATATATATATGTGTGTGTGTGTATGTGTCAGTTCTAGTCCCTTAATTTGTCCCAATCTCCCTTCCCTGCCCCATGTCCACATGTCTGTTTTCTACGTCTGTGTCTCTATTTCTGCCCTGAAAATTGGTTCATCTGTACTATTTTTTGAGAAAAATTTTATTTTGCTTTTATACCAATAAGTGGAATTCCTGGGTCATATTCAACTTACAGAGATAAAGCAAAATGGTTTGTCAGAGTGGTTTGATCAATTTATGCAGTCATCATCAGTATTTGGGGTTCTGGAGCTTTCCATTATGTGCCACATTTGGTATTCTTGATCCTTTTAACTTTTGTCATCCTGGCACATGTGAAATGGTAGCAAATTTGGCTTTAATTAGTATTTTATAATTTTTCATAAGCACAGGGAGACTGGCTATTGGCCATATGTATATATTCTTTTGGTTAAGTGCCTGTTCATATCTCTTGCTTTTTTATAAACAATGGATTAATTTAATGTGCGATGTATAGTTTTTTGATCTATAGTTTTCCTTTTCACTATCCAAATACTACAGTTTGATAAGAGTTCCTCACTTTAATGTAATCCTATTTATCATTTCTTTTCTTTAAAGTTAGTGTTTTTGTTCTGGTTAGCCATGTTTAAGAATTCTTTACCTAATATAATTTATAACAATTATTTTCCTTACATTATTACATGATCTTCCTTATTGCTTAAACCTTCACAAATTTGTCTTTAATTTAGCTGTAATAGATTTTTATTTTTGATATGAGGTTGGGATTAATTTTAAACTTGTTCTGCACTAATATGTAATTACTCAGCATAATTTATTGAAAAGGACACTGCTTACCATTGGTCCGCATTGTCAATTTTATCCTAAATGGGAATCTTATGTGGACATATTTGTTTCTGGACTCTAAATTTCCTTGGTATGCTTCATTCTTGGATCAGCAGGATATTTAATTGCTATAGCCTTAGAATGAGTCATATTATCTAGTAAATAAGCCCCCCTTCTTTGTGCTTTGGGTTTCCCTGGTGGCTCAGAGGTTAAAGCGTCTGCCTGGAATGCGGGAGACCTGGGTTCGATCCCTGGTTCGGGAAGATCCCCTGGAGAAGGAAATGGCAACCCACTCCATTACTCTTGCATGGAAAATCCCATGGAGGGAGGAGCCTGGTACGCTACAGTCCATGGGGTCGCAAAGAGTCGGACACGACTGAGCGACTTCACTTTCAGTTTCTCTTTTCTTCATGTGAGTTTAAGCGATCCTGGGTCCTTTAGGTTTCCAGAAATTTTGCAATCAGTTCACAACATCCATCCATACAAAGAAAATTGCAGCTATTTTGACTAGGATAGTGTCATATGTACAAGTCAATTTTGAGAGAGCATACATTCTTACAATATTGAATCTTTCAATCAATAAAGCATGATATATATTTTAAGTCTTATTCAGTTTCTGTCAATATAATTATAGTAGTTTTTTAGATTGAAATATTTTTCATTTTTCATGTATTTCTTCATTGACAGTAGAATTTATTGAAGTTATTGTAATTAGAATTATTTTTAAATGTTGTTTTCCGTTAGTCCATG
>SJYT01056187.1:243711-264349 GCA_006410635.1 Cephalophus harveyi
CCTGGGATTTCTTTGAAGGAATGATGCTAAAGCTGAAACTCCAATACTTTGGCCACCTCATGTGAAGAGTTGACTCATTGGAAAAGACTCTGATGCTGGGAGGGATTGGGTGCAGGAGGAGAAGAGGATGACTGAGGATGAGATTGCTGGATGGCATCATGGACTCAATGGACGTGAGTCTGGGTGAACTCCGGGAGATGGTAATGAATAGGGAGACCTGGTGTACTGCGATTCACGGGGTCGCAAAGAGTCGGACACAACTGAGTGACTGAACTAAATATTCTATTTTGTATATGTACCACACTTTCTTATCTATTTGTCTGCCGATGGGCATCTAGGTTGCTACCATGTTCTAGCTATTTTAAATAGCGCTGCAATGACCATTGGGGTGCATGTGTCTCTTTCAATTCTGGTTTCCTCAGTGTGTATGCCCAGCAGTGGGATTGCTGGGTGGTATGGTAATTCTATTTTCAGATTTTTGATGAATCTCCACACTGTTCTCCATAGTGGCTATATTAGTTTGCATTCCCACCAACAGTGTGAGGGGTTTCCCTTTTCTCTGCACCCTTTCCAGTGTTTATTTTTTGTAGACTTTTTGCTAGCAGCCATTCTGACTGGCGTGAGATGCTACCTCATTGTGGTTTTGATTTGCACTTCTCTGTTAATGAGTGATGTTGACCATCTTTTCATGTGTTTGTTAGCCATCTGTATGTCTTCTTGGAGAAATGTCTGTTTAGTTCTTCGGCCAATTTTTTGGTTGAGTCATTTATTTTTCTAGTATTGACCTGAAATAGCTGCTTACATATTTTTGGGGTTAATTCTTTGTCAGTTGCTCCATTTGCTATTACTTTCTCCCATTCTGAAGGCTGTCTTTTCACCTTGCCTATGGTTTCCTTCATTGTGCAAAAGCTTTTAAGTTTAATTAGGTCTCATTTGTTTATTTTTGCTTTTATTTCCATTACTCTGGGAGTTGGGTCATAGAGGATCCTGGTGTGATTTATGTCAGAGAGTGTTTTGCCTATATTTTCCTCTAGAAGTTTTATAGTTTCTGGTCTTACATTTAGATCTTTATTTAATTTTGAGTTTATTTTTGTGTATGGTGTTAGAAATTGCTCTAGTTTCATTCTTTTACAAGTGGTTGGCCAGTTTTCCCAGAACCACTTGTTAAAGAGACCGTCTTTCCTCCATTGTATATTCTTGCCTCCTTTGTCAAAAATAAGGTGTCCATAGGTGGATGGATTTATCTCTGGGTTTTCTATTATGTTCCATTGATCTATATTTCTGTCTTTGTGCCAGTAGTGTCCTGATGACTGTAGCTTTGTAGTATAGTCTGAAGTTAGGCAGGTTGATTCCTCCAGTTCCATTCTTCTTTCACAAGATTGCTTTGGCTCATCAAAGTTTTTTGTATTTCCATACAAAATTTGAAGTTATTTGTTCTAGTTCTCTGAAAAATACCATTGGTAGCTTGATAGGGATGCCATTGCATTTATAGATTGCTTTGAGTAATATACTCATTTAGGGTATATTGATTCTTCTGATCCATGAACATAGTATATTTCTCCATCTATTTTTGTCATCTATGATTTCTTTCATCAGTGTTTTATAGTTATCTATATATAGGTCTTATGTTTCTTGAGATATTCTTTAGGTATTTTTCCTAAGTATTTTATTATTTTCATTGCATTGGTGAATGGAATTGTATCCTTAATTTCTCTTTCTGTTTTCTCATTGTTAGGATATAGGAATGTAAGGGATTTCTGTGTGTTAATTTTATATCCTGAAACCTTACTGTATTCATTGATTAGCTGTAGTAATTTTCTGGTAGTGTCCTTATGGTTTTTTATGTAGAGGACCATGTCATTTTTCAAAGGGTGAGAGTTTTACTTCTTCTTTTTCCAATCTGTATTCCTTTTATTCCCTTTTCTCCTCTGATTGCCATGGCTAAAACTTCAAAAAAGATATTGAATAACAGTGGTGAGAGTGGGCACCCTTGTCTTGTTCCTGACTTGAGGAGAAATGCTTTAAAATTTTCACCATTGAGTATAATATTTGCTGTGGGTTTATCATATATGGCTTTTATTATGTTGAGGTATGTTTCTCCTATGTCTGCTTTCTGGAGGGCTTTTTTCATAAATGGATGTTGAATTTTGTCAAAGGATTTCTCTTTCATAAAATTTTTATCTTTCAGTTTGTTAATGTGGTGTATCGCATTGATTGACTTGCAAATATTGAAGAATCCTTGCATCCCTGGGATAAAGCCCACTTGGTCATGATGTATGATCTTTTTACCATGTTGTTGGATTTGGTTTGATAGAATTTTGTTGACAATCTTTGCATGTATGTTCATCATACTTGTAGTTTTCTTTTCTTTTTTGTGGCATCTTTGTCTTGTTTTGGTATTAGGGCGATGGTGGCTTCATAGAATGAGTTTGTTAGTTTACCTTCCTCTGCAATTTTCTGGAAGAGTTTGAATAGGATAGGTGTTATCTATTCTCTAATTTTTGGTAGAATTCAGCTGTGAAGTTATCTGGTTCTGGGCTTTTGTTTGTTGGAAGATTTTTAATTACAGTTTCAATTTCCATGCTTGTGATGGGTCTGTTATGATTTTTTATTTCTTCCTGGTTCAGTCTTGGAAAGTTTTACTTCTCAGAATTTGTCCATTTTTTCCAAGTTGTCCATTTTATTGGCATATAATTGCTGATAGTAGTCTCTTATGATACTTTGTATTTCTGTGTTGTCTGCTGTGATCTTTCCATTTTCACTTCTAAGTTTCTTGATTTGATTCTTCTCCCTTTTTCTCTTGATGAGTTTGGCTAATGGTTTGTCTATTTTGTTTATCTTCTCAAAGAACCAACTTTTAGTTTTGTTGATTTCTGCTATAGTCTCCTTTGTTTCTCTTTCATTTCTTTCTGCTCTAATTTTCCAGATTTATTTCCTTCTACTAACCCTGGGGTTCTTCATTTCTTCTTTTTCTAGTTACTTTAGGTGTAAAGTTAGGTTACTTATTTGATTTCTCTCCTGTTTTTTGAGGTAAGCTTGTATTGCTATGAAACTTCCCCCTAGTACTGCTTTTATTGAATCCCATACGTTTTGGGTTGTTGCATTTACATTTTCATTCATTTCTATGTATATTTTGGGAGAAGGCAATGGCACCCCACTCCAGTACTCTTGCCCGGATACTCCCATCGATGGAGGAGCCTGATAGTCTGCAGTCCATGGGGTCACTGAGAGTTGGACACGACTCAGTGACTTCACTTTCATGCATTGGAAAAGGAAATGGCAACCCACTCCAGTATTCTTGCCTGGAGAATCCCAGGGACGGCAGAGCCTGGTGGGCTGCCATTTATGGGGTTGCACAGAGTCAGACATGACTGAAGTGATTTAGCAACAGCAGCAGCATGCATATTTTGATTTCATTTTTTATTTCTTCTGTGATTTGCTGGTTATTCAGAAGCGTGTTGTTTAGTCTCCATATGTTTTTATTTTTAATAGTTTCTTCCCTGTTGTTGACATTTAATCTTACTGCATTGTGATCAGAAAAAAAATGTTTGAAATGATTTCAATTTTTTTGAATTTACCAAGGCTAGATTTATGGCCCAGGATGTGATCTATCCTGGAGAATGTTCTGTGTGCACTTGAGAAAAAGGTGAAATTCATTGTTTTGGGGAGAAATATCCTATAGATATCAATTAGGTCTAACTGGTCCCTTGTATCATTTAAAGTTTGTGTTTCCTCGTTAATTTTCTGTTTAGTTGATCTATCCACAGGTGTGACTGTGGTATTAAAGTCTCCCACTACTATTGTGTTACTGTTCATTTCCCATTTCCTACTTGTTTTCATTTGCCTTACATATTCCAGTGCTCTTATGTTGGGTGCATATATATTTATAATTGTTATATCTTCTCTTGGATTGATCCTTTGATCATTATGTAGTGATCTTCTTTGTCTCTTTTCACAATCTTTATTACAGTCTATTTTATTTGATCAGAGTATTGCTATTCCTGCTTTCTTTTGGTCTCCATTTGCACAAAACATCTTTTTCTAGCCCTTTACTTTCAGTCTGTATGTGCCCCTTGTTTTGAGGTGGGTCTCTTGTAGACAACATATATAGAAGTCTTATTTTTGTATCCATTCAGCCAGTCTTTGTCTTTTGGTTGGGGCATCTAACCCATTTACTTTTAGGGTAAGTATTGATAAGTGTGATCACATTGCCATTTACTTTGTTGTTTTGGGTTTGAGTTTGTGCACCATTTCTGTGTTTCCTGTCTAGAGAAGATCCTTTAGCATTTGTTGGGGAGCTGGTTTGGTGGTGATGAATTCTCTCAGCTTTTGCTTGTCTGTAAAGTTTTTGATTTTTCCTTCATATTTGAATGAGATCCTTGCTGGGTATAGTATTCTGGGTTGGAAGATTTTCTCTTTCATCACTTAGTCAAAAATCACAAGCTAAAAAGAGACAAAACAAAAATTTCATTCTATATATATGAGCTCAATTTTAAAATAATTCATTCATTCCAAAGATATGAGTTTACAATTTTGAACACACAAACCCATAGTCATTGTCCTATTACACAGGAACCTATAAGTAATATCAGTTCAGTTCAGTTGTTCAGTCATATCCAACTTTATGTGAGCCCATGGACTGCAGCATGCCAGGCCTCCCTATCCATCACCAACTCCTGGAATTATTCAAACTCATGTCCATTGATGCCATCCAAACATCTCATCCTCTGTCATCCCTTTCTCCACCTGCCCTCAATCTTTCCCAGCATCAGGGTCTTTTCAAGTGAGTCAGCTCTTCACATCAGGTAGCCAAAGTATTGGAGTTTCAGCTTTAAAATCTGTCCTTCCAATGAACACCCAATACTGGTCTCCTTTAAGATGCACTCATTGGATCTCCTTGTAGTCCAAGGGACTCTCAAGAGTCTTCTTCAACACCACAGTTCAAAAGCATTAATTCTTCACCTCTCAGCTTTCTTTATAGTCCAATTCTCATATCCATACATAAGCACTGGAAAAACCATAGCCTTGACTAGATAGACCTTTGTTGGCAAAGTCATGTCTCTGCTTCTTAATATGCTGTCTAGGTAAGTCATAAATTTCCTTCCTAAGAGTAATCACCTTTTAATTTCATGGCAGCAGCCAAAATCTGCAGTTATTTTGGAACCCCCCCAAAATAAAGTCAACCACTGTTTCCACTGTTTCCCCATCTATTTGCCATGGAGTGATGGGACCTTATGCTATGATCTTCATTTTCTGAATGTTGAACTTTAAGCCAAATTTTTCACTCTCCTCTTTCACACTCATCAAGAGGTTCTTTAGTTCTTCACTTTTTGCCATAAGGGTGAGATGTCATCTGCATAACTGATATTATTGATATTTCTCCCAGCAATCTTAATTCCACCTTGAGCTTCATACAGCCTAGCACTTCTCAAGATGTAATAGGCATTTAAGTTAAATAAGCAGGATGACAATATACAGCCTTGACGTACTCCTTTTCCTATTTAGAACCAGTCTGTAGTTCCATGTCTAGTTCTACCTGTTGCTTCCTGACCTGCATATAGGTTTCTCAAGAGGCAGGTCAGGTGGTCTGGTATTCCCATCTCTTTCAGAATTTCCCACAGTTTCCTGTGATCCACACAGTCAAAGGCTTTGGCATAGTCGATAAAGCAGAAATATATGTTTTTCTGTAGCTCTCTTGCTTTTTTGATGATCCATTGGACGTTGGCAATTTCATCTCTGGTTCCTCTCCTTTTCTAAAACCGGCTTGAACATCTGAAAGTTCATGGATCACATATTGCTGAAGCTTGGAGAATTTTGAGACTACTTCACTAGTGTGTGAGATGAGTGCAATTGTGTGGTAGTTTGAATATTCTTTGGCAATGCCTTTCTTAAAGATTGGAATAAAAACATATTTTCCATTTCTGTGGCCACTGCTGAGTTTTCCAAATTTGCTGCCATATTGAGTGCAGCACTTTCACAGCATCATCTTTCAGGATTTGAAAGAGCTCAACTGGAATTCCATCACCTCCACTAGCTTTATTCATAGTGATGCTTCCTGTAACCCACTTGACTTCGCACTCCAGGATGTCTGATTCTAGGTGAGTGATCACACCATCATGATTATCTGGGTCATGAAGATCTTTTTTGTATAGTTCTTTTGTGTATCCTTGCCACCTCTTCTTAATATCTTCTGCTTCTCTTAGGTCCATACCATTTCTGTCCTTTATTGAGCCTATCTTTGCATGAAATGTTCCCTTGGTATCTCTAATTTTCTTGAAGAGATCTCTAGTCATTCCTATTCTATTGTTTTCCTCTGTTTCTTTGCACTGATCACTGAGAAAGGATTTCTTATCTCTCCTTGCTATTCTTTGGAACTCTGCATTCCAATGAGTATATGTTTCCTTTTCTCCTTTGTGTTTTGCTTCTCTTCTTTTCACAGTAATTTGTGAGTCCTCCTCAGAGAGTCATTTTGCTTTTTTTGCAGTTCTATTTTGGGAATGGACTTGATTCCTGTCTCCTGTATCATGCCACAAACCTCTGTCCATAGTTCATCATGCACTCTGTCTATCAGATCTAGTTCCTTAAATCTGTTTCCCACTCCACTGTATAATCATAAGGGATTTGATGTAGGTCATACCTAAATGGTCTAGTGGTTTCCCCTACTTTCTTCAATCTAATCTGAATTTGGCAATAAGGAGTTCTAGATCTTAGCCACAGTCAACTTCTGGTCTTGTATTTGCTGAGTATATAGAGCTTCTCCATCTTTGGCTTCAAAGAATATAATCCATCTGATTTCGGTTGACCATATGGTGATGTCCATGTACACAATCTTCTCCTGTGTTGTTGGAAGAGTGTGTTATGTGGGATCAGTGTGTTCTCTTGACAAAACTGTATGAGCCTTTGACCTGCTCATTCTGCACTCCAAGGCCAACATTTTCTGTTATTTCAGGTGTCTCTTAACTTCCTACTTTTGCATTCCAGTCCCTTATAATGTAAAGGATGTCTATTTTGGGTGTTAGTTCTGTAAGGTCTAGTATGTCTTCACTGAACCTTTCAATTTCAGCTTGTTCAGCATCACTGGTCAGGGCATAGACATGGATTACCGTGATTTTGAATATTTTGCCTTGGAAACGGACAGAGATCTTTTTTTTTTTTTTGAGATTCCATCCAATACTGCATTTCAAACTCTTTTGTTGGCTATGATGCCTACTCCATTTCTTCTAAGGGATTCTTGTCCACAGTAGTAGATATGATGATCATCTGAGTTAAATTTACCCTTTCCAGTCCATTGTAGTTCACTGATTCCTAAAAGGTCAACATTCACTCTTGCCATCTCCTGTTTGTCCACTTCCAATTTACCTTGATTCATGGGCCTAACATTCCAGGTTCCTATGCAATATTGCTCTTACAGCATCAGACCTTGCTTCCATCACCTGTCACATCCACAATTGGGTGTTGTTTTTGTTTTGTCTCTGTCTCTTCTTTCTTTCTGGAGTTATTTCTCCACTGATCTCCAGTAGCATGTTGGGCACCTACCAACCTGTGGAGTTCATCATTCAGTGTCCTATCTTTTTGCCTTATCATACTGTTAATGGGTTTTCAAGGCAAGAATACTGAAGTGTTTTTTATTCCCTTCTTCAGCTGACCTCATTTTGTCAGGACTCTCCGCCATGACCCATCTGTCTTGGGTGGCCCTACATGCCATGGCTCACAGTTTCTTTGTGTTAGACAGGGCTGTGGTCCATGTGATTATATTGGTTAGTTTTCTGTGATCATTGTTTCTATCTGTCTACCCTGTGAGTAATGTCAATGATATTTAATTGACAGAACACACAGATTGGAAGAATGGATAGAAAAAGACCCTTCTTCTATCTTGATTTCATATTTTGTAAGTAATTTGTTTGACTTCCCTGATGTCAGAGGTAAAGAACCCAGCTGCCAAGTAAGAAAGATATGTTCAATCTCTGGTTGAGGAAGATCCTCTGAAGAAGGAAATGGCAACTCACTCCAGTATTCTTGCCTAGGAAATCCCATGGACAGAAGAACCTGTCAGACCACAGTCCTGGAGTTGCTACAGTCCATTAAAGAGTCATATATGACTTAGTAACTAAAAAATACAAGTAGTTTACCTATACAAAAGTTCATAGAATATTATCTTACCCCAGATGCTACAATTTTCTCCATGTAATAAAATGCTGGGGTCAAAAATTATTTCTATCAAAGGGAAAAGGACATGTGTATAACTATGTCTAACTACAGATGGTGATTGCAGCAGTGAAATTAAAAAAACGCTTACTCCTTGGAAGAAAAGGTATGACCAACCTAGATAGCATATTCAAAAGCAGAGACATTACTTTGCCAACAAAGGTCTGTGTAGTCAAGGCTATGGTTTTTCCATTAGTCATGTATGGATGTGAGAGTTGGACTGTAAAGAAAGCTGAGTGCTGAAGAATTGATGCTTTTGAACTGTGGTGTTGGAGAAGACTCTTGAGAGTCCCTTGGACTGCAAGGAGATCCAACCAGTCCATTCTGAAGGAGATCAGCCCTGGGATTTCTTTGGAGGGAATGATGCTGAAGCTGAAACTCCAGTACTTTGGCTACCTCATGCGAAGTGTTAATTCATTGGAAAAGACTCTGATGCTGGGAGGGATTGGGGGCAGAAGGAGAAGGGGACGACCGAGGAGGAGATGGCTGGCTGGCATCCCTGACTCGATGGGCATGAGTCTGAGTGAACTCTTGGAGTTGGTGATGGACAGGGAGGCCTGGCATGCTGTAATTCGTGGGGTCGCAAAGAGTCAGACACGACTGAGAGACTGAACTGAACTGAACTGAATTCATGTTAGACTAATTCATGTATGGCAGAAATGAAACCAATATTGTAAAGCAAATATCCCTCAATTAAAAATAAATTATTTCCAAATCTCTCATGTTAGATTCTGATTGATTTGATATTAAATCTATTAAATAGCTATTTAATTAGTCTGCCGTTAACAATGTGGTAGGATGCAAGGCCCAGGTATCATTATCAACCATTTTATGGTTTAGCTTCCCCCTATTATGAGTTGAGTTATCCAATGTGTCCTTGATTCTTAGTTCTTCAGACTTTAACTCTGGCCTACTTCATTGACTATCAGTGACTTACACTGTTAACCCTACTTTTACCAGGAAATAATCTGCCCCCAACAAGTTATAGCCTTTCAACTGTCTGCTCCCTTTACTGATTCTGGACTCATTCAACATCTAACCCATCATACCATCTCCTATCTCTGTGTTCTGAGTCCACTCAGGCTATTATTTTCACTCATACCCATAGTAGATCCTAACTATTACTGATTGAATTATGTCCTGAGCTAGGATGTTTGATTATTGTCTGTTCTCATAGTCAACCAGACAAGTATCACCACAAATAGTCTGACATTACCTTGTCTCTTGTTTCTTTTTGGTCACCATTGAAGGCTTCTGTTAACCTAGCTATGATTACTAGATCCATCACAATTTCATGCTATGCAATTTCGGCAAGAATTTTAGGAATACTTGGCAATGCTTTCCTCATCTCTAATTAACTCATTATAACTTTTCTCTTAACAGCTGTTCAAAATATTCTCCACTGCTTTCATATCCCAAATCTACTTCTACACCACACTCTGGGTAAATGTTCTTGCTTCTGGTTTGCTATTAAGATAGATGGCATTCTGTGATCTACCATCTGTATGATGCTTCTATAATTAAAACATGAATTCATCATACCATCCCCATTGCCATTATCTGGCTCCAGCTGACACCTTTAGACACTTATAGAGTCTACTGGCTTCTGTTTCATTTTTTTTTTTTTTTTCCATTTCTCTGTTTATCCCATATAGCCATGCTTTCTTACACTTTCTGGCCTCCATTTCCTCCATTTAACATTGTATGTGCTCTTTTCTCCACTCATCTCTCTTTGGCACACTTTATACTCAGCTCAAGCATCAGTTTCCTTGGATTCCTTCCCCTAGCTTATTTAGATGCAGCTTCTCTTTTGTTCCGTCTTGAAAGTATACTTATTTCACTTGCCACTAATGTGTTCAAAGCAATTTGAAAACCAAGACCTTTTCTGAAATTATTCTTCAAGTCCATTTTACTGTCTAGTTCACTTCAGTCGCTCAGTTTTGTCTGACTCTTTGTGACCTCATGAATCGCAGCAAGCCAGGCCTCCGTGTCCATCACCAACTCCCGGACTTCTCACAGACTCATGTCCATTGAGTCAGTGATACCATCCAGCCATCTAATCCTTTGTCATCACCTTCTCCTCCTGCCCCCAATGCCTCCCAGCATCAGGGTCTTTTCCAATGAGACAACTCTTCTCTTGAGGTGGCCAAAGTACTGGAGTTTCAGAATTAGCATCATTCCTTCCAAAGAACATAAGAGTCAGACACGACTGAGAGACTGAACTGAACTGAACTGAATTCATGTTAGACTAATTCATGTATGGCAGAAATGAAACCAATATTGTAAAGCAAATATCCCTCAATTAAAAATAAATTATTTCCAAATCTCTCATGTTAGATTCTGATTGATTTGATATTAAATCTATTAAATAGCTATTTAATTAGTCTGCCGTTAACAATGTGGTAGGATGCAAGGCCCAGGTATCATTATCAACCATTTTATGGTTTAGCTTCCCCCTATTATGAGTTGAGTTATCCAATGTGTCCTTGATTCTTAGTTCTTCAGACTTTAACTCTGGCCTACTTCATTGACTATCAGTGACTTACACTGTTAACCCTACTTTTACCAGGAAATAATCTGCCCCCAACAAGTTATAGCCTTTCAACTGTCTGCTCCCTTTACTGATTCTGGACTCATTCAACATCTAACCCATCATACCATCTCCTATCTCTGTGTTCTGAGTCCACTCAGGCTATTATTTTCACTCATACCCATAGTAGATCCTAACTATTACTGATTGAATTATGTCCTGAGCTAGGATGTTTGATTATTGTCTGTTCTCATAGTCAACCAGACAAGTATCACCACAAATAGTCTGACATTACCTTGTCTTTTGTTTCTTTTTGGTCACCATTGAAGGCTTCTGTTAACCTAGCTATGATTACTAGATCCATCACAATTTCATGCTATGCAATTTCGGCAAGAATTTTAGGAATACTTGGCAATGCTTTCCTCATCTCTAATTAACTCATTATAACTTTTCTCTTAACAGCTGTTCAAAATATTCTCCACTGCTTTCATATCCCAAATCTACTTCTACACCACACTCTGGGTAAATGTTCTTGCTTCTGGTTTGCTATTAAGATAGATGGCATTCTGTGATCTACCATCTGTATGATGCTTCTATAATTAAAACATGAATTCATCATACCATCCCCATTGCCATTATCTGGCTCCAGCTGACACCTTTAGACACTTATAGAGTCTACTGGCTTCTGTTTCATTTTTTTTTTTTTTTTCCATTTCTCTGTTTATCCCATATAGCCATGCTTTCTTACACTTTCTGGCCTCCATTTCCTCCATTTAACATTGTATGTGCTCTTTTCTCCACTCATCTCTCTTTGGCACACTTTATACTCAGCTCAAGCATCAGTTTCCTTGGATTCCTTCCCCTAGCTTATTTAGATGCAGCTTCTCTTTTGTTCCGTCTTGAAAGTATACTTATTTCACTTGCCACTAATGTGTTCAAAGCAATTTGAAAACCAAGACCTTTTCTGAAATTATTCTTCAAGTCCATTTTACTGTCTAGTTCACTTCAGTCGCTCAGTTTTGTCTGACTCTTTGTGACCTCATGAATCGCAGCAAGCCAGGCCTCCGTGTCCATCACCAACTCCCGGACTTCTCACAGACTCATGTCCATTGAGTCAGTGATACCATCCAGCCATCTAATCCTTTGTCATCACCTTCTCCTCCTGCCCCCAATGCCTCCCAGCATCAGGGTCTTTTCCAATGAGACAACTCTTCTCTTGAGGTGGCCAAAGTACTGGAGTTTCAGAATTAGCATCATTCCTTCCAAAGAACACCCAGACCTGATCTCCTTCAGAATGGACTGGATGGATCCCCTTGCAGTCCAAAGGATTCTCAAGAGTCTTCTCCAATACTACAGTTCAAAAGCATCAATTCTTCAGTACTCAGCTTTCTTAACAGTCCACCTCTTACATCCATACATGACTACTGGAAAAACCATAGACTTGACTAGACAGATCTTTGTTGGGAAAGTAATGTCTCTGCTTTTCAATATGCTATCTAGGTTGGTCATAACTTTTCTTCCAAGGAGCAATTGTCTTTTAATTTCATGGCTGCAGTCACCATCTGCAGTGGTTTTAGAGCCCAGAAAAATAAAGTCTGACACTGTTTCCACTGTTTCCCCATCTATTGCCCATGAAGTGATGGGACCAGATGCTTATTGTGATCCACACTGTCAAAGCCTTTTGCATAGTCAAGAAAGCAGAAATAGGTGTTTTTCTGGAACTCTCTTGTTTTTTCCATGATCCATCGGATGTTGGCAATTTGATCTCAGGTTCCTGTGCCTTTTCTAAAACCAGCTTGAACATCAGGGAGTTCACGGTTCACGTACTGCTGAAGCCTGGCTTGGAGAATTTTGAGCATTACTTTAAAAGCATGTGAGATGAGTGCAATTGTGCTGTAGTTTGAGCATTCTTTGGCATTGCCTTTCTTGGGAATTGGGATGAAAACTGACCTTTTCCAGTCCTGTGGCCACTGCTGAGTTTTCCAAATTTGCTGGCATGTTGAGTGGAGCCCTTTTGCAGCATCACCTTTCAGGATTTGAAAGAGCTCAACTGGAATTCCATCACCTCCACTATCTTTGTTTGTAGTGATGATTTCTAAGGCCCACTTGACTTCACATTCCAGGATGTCTGGCTTTAGGCGAGTGATCACACCATCTTGATTATCTTGGTCATGAAGATCTTTTTTTGTACAGTTCTTCTGTGTATTCTTGCCACCTGTTCTTAATATCTCCTTCTTCTGTTAGGTCCATACCATTTCTGTCCTTTATCGAGCCTATCTTTGTATGAAATATTCTCTTGGTATCTCTAATTTTCTTGAAGAGATCTCTAGTCTTTCACATCCTGTTGTTTTCCTCTACTTCTTTGCATTGATCGCTGAAGAAGGCTTTCTTATCTCTTCTTGCTATTCTTTGGAACTCTGCATTCAGGTGCTTATATCTTTCCTTTCCTCCTTTCCTTTTCACTTCTCTTCTTTTCACAGCTATTTGTAAGGCCTCCCCAGACAGCCATTTTGCTTTTTTGCATTTCTTTTCTATGGGTCTTGATCCCGTCTCCTGTACAATGTCACGAACCTCTGTCTATAGTTCATCAGGCACTCTATCTATCAGAACTAGTCCCGTAAAACTATTTCATACTTCCAGTGTATAATCAGAAGGGATTTTATTTAGTTTATAACTGAATGGTCTTGTGCTTTTCTCAACTTTCTTCAATTTAAATCTGAATTTGGCAATAAGGAGTTCATGATCTGAGCCACAGTCAACTCCTCATCTTGCTTTTGCTGACTATATAGAGCTTCTCCATCTTTGGCTACAAAGAATATAATCAATCTGATTTCGGTGTTGACCATCTGGTGATGTCCATGTGTAGAGTCTTCTCTTGTGTTGTTGGAAGAGGGTGTTTGCTATGACCAGTGCGTTCTCTTGGCAGAACTCTATTAGCCTTTGCCCTGTTTCATTTCATATTCCAAGGCCAAATTTGCCTGTTACTCCAGATGTTTCATGAATTCCTACTTTTGCATTCCAGTCCCCTATAAGGAAAAGGACATCTTTTTGGGTGTCGGTTCTAAAAAGTCTTGTAGGTCTTCATAGAATCATTCAACTTCAGCTTCTTCAGTGTTACTTGTTGGGCATAGACTTGGATTACTGTGATATTGAATGGTTTGCCTTGGAAACGAACAGAGATCATTCTGTCATTTTTGAGACTGCATCCAAGTACTGCATTTCAGACTCTTTTGTTGACCATGATGGCTACTCCATTTCTTCTAAGAGATTCCTGCCCACAGTAGTAGATATAACTGTCATCTGAGTTAAATTCACCCATTCCAATCCATTTTAGTTCACTGATTCCTTGAATGTCAGCGTTCAGTCTTACCATCTCTTGCTTGACCACTTCCAATTTTCCCTGACTCATGAACCTGACATTCCAGATACCTATGCAATATTGCTCTTTACAGCATCGGACCTTGCTTCTATCACCAGTCACATCCACAGATGAGTATTGTTTTTGCTCTGGCTCCATCCTTTCTCCACTGATCTCCAGTAGCCTATTGGGCACCTTGTACATATTGTACTGTCTAACATACAATAAATGACCAGTAGCTTTTCACTGAGTATCTTAAAACTGAACTTTATTGATGGTAACCTCTAAATGTCTTGATAGTGTTAAAAAGAACCCTTTTATATTTCCTCATTATGTTTCTCTTCTCCTTTCTTTTTTATCAACTTCATTTCTGTTCCCTGACCCTTTATTCCTTGGTCTTTTATTATATAAATGGAAGATTCCTATTCATTGTGATAGTCTGCAAATTGCTTTTGCTTCCCTTCTACCACCTCCATGTAATCACATAATATGTCATCTACTTTATATTCATGGTCCACTTCCATTTTATATTAAGATAAACTATTTTCTTAATGCCACTTCTTGGTCACATCATCTTTCCCATGCTGTTTCTTCAGATTTTTTTTTAAATTTTCCCTAAAATCTCAACTTTTCCTATTTCTCTTTCTCCATTACTAAGTTGATGCTTAGCTGATGACAGTCTCTCTTCTGTCATCCTCTCTCTGATAAAACTATTTTTCTTATTTTCATTTCAAAACCCTTTTCTCAGTCATTCTCACGTTATTTCTCAACAGTCTATGGAAATACAAATAAATGTTCCTTAACTAAAACCTTCTCCACCCCACCTTTAAGATGAGCCACATACTGAGGTATTTTCATATGTCTCTTCCTCCATGGTCTGCATTTTTAATCTTTGGGTTCATCACCTCATGAGCATCTCAATTTAGATGTTCTATCAGTAACTGATTTAAAGTATTTTATCTCCCTGGATCATCTGAAAACGCAACTTTTGAGATATCTTTATTAATAGATTATATATGGCTGCCACTAAATTTGAACTGTGTGGAGACTGACTATATTGTGGGTCACTGGCTACACAATTTCTCAGTAACTGTGCACAGTCTTACAACTCTGTCCCAATCTCTTCATTACTTCTAAATTCAGTTTTTCAAATACAGAGGTACCCCTCCAGGAAATATTGGGTCAAGCTCCTACAAATTTCTGGTCACAGCATTTTTCTCAACTGATCAATACATAGCCTTATTTTTTATGTTCCTGTTTGTAGACACCTTATTTCATGTATTGCAGATTCATGAAAATTGGACTTAGAGCCAGCAACAGTACAACCCATACATAACAAACCTTATCTAGTACATAGAAGGCACATTGCAGCTTTCTTCTCAGGGGCAATAGATAGCTCTTCAGCATTATGCTTGAGGGCTATTTCAAACAGTGAAGTTATCCATAACAACACAAAAATGCAAAAAAAAAAAAAAGACATAAAAAACAAAATCCCACCTGGCACTAAATAAACCACAAGAATAACACTTGTTTATAGTGTTAGGGTTGGAAGTTGAGACAAGAAAGCAGAGTAGCTCCTTGTTCAGCCCCATTGGGTAACTCATATTTGCTTTGCTGCCCACAAGTGACTGTGAAATCACCACAACTATTTATATTGGAGTTATACATACATTGTAGCAAGTGGGTGAGTTTATACATGCTGAATCCCTGAACATGTTTTTCTATGTGTAAAATTGATAAACAAAAAGCTCCTACTGTACAGAACAGGGAACTATACTCAATATTTTATAATAACATATCATGGAAAATAATATAAAAGAGAATATATGTATATATGCATATATATACATATATATACATATATTTTATATTATTTTCCTATATATATATATATTTGGTATATATAACTGAATCACTCTGCTGCATACTTAAAACTCAGACAACATTGTCAATCAACTATATTTCAATAAACAGTAAACACAAAAACAAACAAACAAAAAAATCCTGAAGATTGAGGGTGGACTGTTTGTGCAACTCTCTTGCTTAACTTCTTGGATTTCTACTTGGCTATTTAAACTCACTTTACAGGAAAGTGACCCAGATCTTCCTCAGTATGATCTCTACTTTCTTTGGCTAATTCTCATATAGCAACATTATCTCCAGCCAAATACTGATTTTTGTTCCTGCTAATTCCAACTTTCTCCCATCCCTGTGTTTTAATGATTTAAATATCCTTTTAGTCATCAAGGCTAGAAGCTAACATTACTTCATTCAATATGTATATCTATCGCTTCTTATTTAATTCATTCTTGATATTTGCCATCAGCTTTATTTTCATAAAACAGGTCAAATATTCTCTATGTTCTAATAGCTTCCAATTTTTTAAATATACACTTATGTATACTCCCAAATCCTAAACTACTTTTTGAATTAATTACATAAAATATCATAAAGTATTTTATGCTGAAAATATGTCATAAATCTCTTTATGATATTTATAACATTAGAGTTATTATTTATTAATAACTATGCACAAATGTAACCATTATCCTGATTTTTACCATCAGAAGTCAGTTTTCCTATTTTGGATGATTTATATAAATGAAAATCATATAGTATACAGTTTTGCATCTAAGTTTTCTATTCTACCATGATATAACAGAGAATGAAAGGATTTTGTTCATATGCATTGTCATTAGTTATTTACTGATTCAATTATTAATGGAAATATGGCCATTTTTATTTCAGGTATATGTAAGTAGTGGTGCTGTATCATGTTTTTATATTTGCCTCTTGGTGAACATATGCACATACTTTTGTTGTACCTGCCAGTGGTAGCTGTGCATCAAAAGCATTTATTCTACTCTAGTGGTTAATTTCAAATAATATTCTGAAGTTGTTCCAATTTGAAATCACTCCACTAGCTTTTGTGTATTACAGACCAACATTTGTTATTGTCTCTCTCTTTCAATTTAATCATTCTACTTCATGCATAGTGATATATCATAGTGTTCTACTTTTTATTTCCTTGAGGAGTAATGGCCTTGAGGATCTTCCTATACGTATTCTGGCAATTTGGACAAATATATGAATAAAGACATGAACATGTCTAAAATTATTGGTTTGTTATTATTCTAGTCTGGTGGGACCAATATCAGGAGATGATGGCTCTTGAAAAGATAGTGTGTTACTCACAGATCCCAAAAGGAAAAAGCATTTCAAACCATTAAGGGCAACATAGACATATGTGGGTTTGTCAGGAGACAATGGAAATGGGAGTTAATGTACACAGGAAATATTGCTGTGGTTTTAGCAGGAAAGAAAAGGCGGACTTAGTTACCAACTCTGAGGACTGGCTAGTTTGAATAATGTTCCTGGGCTCTGGGGCACAGGGACTGGTGCTAGGTGTCTGGTGGCTTGCCCCAGGTTCATTAGGGCAGAAGGAATGGTGTGTGGGCTCTGTATTTGTTGGTTTGTATATGAAAAGTGTGGTGATATGTACATTGTTTACTATCTCTTATAATTAACCAGTCTTGGTAGAAGCAGCCTCCCCAGGGTGAGCAATGCCCAGATTAGTCTATAGAAATATAGAAAATATATTTAATATAGAAAATATATATTAGAAGTATGTAGAAAAGATATGTCTAAAGAAATGTAGAAAATAAAAAAGACACACTTGACAATACATGAAGCTGTTTAAGGCTTCCCTTGGAATTTCCATTGCATTGTTTTATTTAGGTTGCTTTTATTCAAGAAATAAGTCTTTTGTGGTCACTCTATGTCTGGTTTTCACTTTCTTAACGTTTTACTTTTCTTTTTTTTTTTAAACTGCATTTTTTATTGAAGTACAGTTGTTAGATTCAGGTGTACAGGAAAGTGAATTCTTTTTCTGATTCTTTACCCTTATCAGTCAGTTCAGTTCAGTTGCTCAGTTATGTCCAACTCTTTGTGACCCCATGGACTGGAACACACCAGACTTCCCAGGTCATCACCAACTCCCAAAATTTACACAAACTTATGTCCATTGAGTCAGTGATGCCATCCAACCATCTCATCCTCTGTCATCCCATTCTCCTCCCATCTTCAATTATCCCCAGCATCAGGGTCTTTTCAGATGAGTCACTTCTTCTCATCAGGTGGCCAAAGTATCAGAGTTTCAGCTTCAAATATTGAGTATATTTTCCTCTGCTATACAGTAGGTTTTTGTTAGTTATGTATTTTATATATAGTAGTGTGTATGTGTTAATCCCGATCTCCTGATTTAACTCTCCCTCCTTCCCTTTTGGTAACCATAAGCTTATTTTATATGTCTGTGGGCCATGGTAAATAGATGGGGAAACAATGGAAACCATGACAGATTTTTTGGGGGGAGGGGGCTCAAAAATCACTGCAGATGGTTATTGCAGCCATGAAATTAAAAGATGCTTGCACCTTGGAAGAAAAGCTGTGACCAACCTAGAAAGCATATTAAAAAGCAGAGACATTACTTTGCTGACAAAAGTCCATCTAGTCAAAGCTATGGTTTTTCCAGTAGTCATGTATGAATGTGAGAGTTGGACTATAAAGAAAGCTGAGTGCTGAAGAATTGATGCTTTTGAACTGTAGTGTTGCAGAAAACTCTTAAGAGGTTTTGGACTGCAAGGAGATCAAACCAGTCAATCCTAAAGGAAATCGGTCTGAATAGTCATTGCAAGGACTGATTCTGAAGCTAAAATTCCAATACTTTGACCACCTAATACAAAGAACTTAGTCATTGGAGAAGACTCTGATGCTGGGAAAGATTGAAGGCAAAAGGAGAAGGGAACGACAGAGGATGGGATGGGTGGATGGCATCACTGACGCTATGGACATGAGTTTGAGCAAGCTTCGGAAGTTGGTGATGGATAGGGAGGCCTGGCCTGCTGCAGTCCATGGGGTCACAAAGAGTCAGACATGACTGAGTGCCTGAACTGACTGACTGACTGGCACTATTTCTGTTTTATATGCAAGTTTATTTTTATAATCTTTTTAGATTCCACATATAAGAAATATTATATGATATTTGTCTTTGAATTTCTTCATTAAGTATGATCTCCAGGTTCATCCGTACTGCTGGAAATATCATTATTTTATTCTTTTTTTATGGCTCACTATGATTTTATGACCACTAGCATTGTTCCTTCCTGTTATTAAGTGGAATCCCATAGTGTGGACAGAACACAGTTTGCTCATCTGTTCTCCAGCTAAGGAAAAATTGGATTGTTGCCAGTTTGTGATCATTACTAATAAAAGTTATGCAAATCTGAATAAGGATTTTTTTTTTTATGAGTCCAGTTTCTCTATTCACTTAGCATATGCATAGGATTACTAAGTCATTTGGTAAAGGTATGTTTAGCTTTATAGAACTTGCAACAATCTATATCAGAAAGCCTATGTGATGTTTCACTTCCACAATAATTCTGTGAGGATGCCCCAATTCCTCTCTCTCACTTTTGTGGTACCAGGCTCAAGCTTGTTGGCTTTACATATGGTAAAACAACACATGACTTCTTGGCTTGCCTTAGACTTTCAGCTGCTTTTCTCATGTTTGCTCACTCTTGTGGGGATATTTTCAGCCTATGGCTCAGTTCAGTTCAGTTCATTTCAGTCGCTTAGTCATATCCGACTCTTTGTGACCCCATGAATTGCAGCACGCCAGGCCTCCCTGTCCATCACCAACTCCCAGAGTTCACTCAGACTCACGTCCATCGAGTCAGTGATGCCATCCAGCCATCTCATCCTCTGTCATCCCCTCTCCTTCTGCCTCCAATCCCTCCCAGCATCAGAGTCTTTTCCAATGAGTCAACTCTTCGCATGAGGTGACCAAAGTACTGGAGTTTCAGCTTTAGCATCATTCCCTCCAAAGAAATCCCAGGGCTGATCTCCTTCAGAATGGACTGGTTGGATCTCCTTGCAGTCCAAGGGACTCTCAAGAGTCTTCTCCAATACCACAATTCAGAAGCATCAATTCTTCGGCACTCAGCCTTCTTCATGGTCCAACTCTCACATCCATACATGACCACAGAAAAAACCATAGCCTTGAATAGATGGACCTTTGTTGGCAAAACAATGTCTCTGCTTTTCAATATGCTATCTAGGTTGGTCATAACTTTTCTTATTTGTGCAATTATATATGCAAAAGTGAACTCTCTGCTTGATAATTTCCTTTAGCATCTATGTCGTATTTTGTTTATATTCTGTTCACAGAACTAATGTCCTATTCTCTGGAAAGCTTTGTTTGATACAGTGTTGCTTCTTCCATATGTATTTGAAGGATTTTTACTGGAAAGACATTTATGCCTGAATCTTAGTTTATGGGACTATTTGTAAGACATGATCCCATTGTTTTGTGCCTTATAATATTTCTTTTGATATTGTTTACCTGTCTTTCCAGCATTTCTTTGAAAAGGAAGTTTATGTCTTTTACTTCTGGTTGTTTTTTATACTGTGTATTTTTATAGTTTATCAAAATCTTTGTACCTTATCAGAGGTATTCACAATGATGTGTGTGTGTGTGTGTGTGTGTG